>APFE031004163.1:0-34191 GCA_000404065.3 Pinus taeda | reverse complement strand
TTTTTTTTTAATTTGTTTTAATTAATTAATTAATTAATCCCATCTTTGAATGAATGACCTTTTCCCATGATCTTATGCTTCCGAGTGTCCCGGGGGACATTTATTTGTCTTATGAGGGTAAGCCAATTTTCACTGATTTCACTCCCATTGTCCCTGTTGAGGTTTTACGGAAATTTCCTAATTTCAATGGCCTCTCTGATTTTTCTTTTCTGATAGTTGTCCTCTCTTGCAATTACCTTGGCGTCTTCTAAACACATATGATGCTTGGTCTTGGTCGAGTGTTCTGCAAGGGCAGATGTACGAGATCTCTCATTCTTTATGTCAGCTGCATGCTCTTTTAGTCTTGTTTTCAGAGATCTGTCTGTTTCCCCAATATAACTTTTGCCACATGAGCAATCAATTTTGTACACTCCTTTGAGTTGTTGACGATCAATTTTATCCTTAACCGACCTCATCATCTGTCTAATTGTCCCACATTTTGTAAATTGGGTGTCTATGTTCTTCTTCTTTAGAATTTTTGCAATCTTATCGGTAGTCCCTTGGATGAATGGAAGGTAAACTTTTCCTTGATTCTCTTTCTTGTCTTCAGGGGAATGCTTAGAGAGGGCCCTATCCTGAGCCCTTCTTATCGCTCTCTTGATAGTCCACTCCTTGTATCCAATGTTTTTGAAGACAGAGATTAAGTGATTGATCTCATCCTTTAGGTGATCAGGGTCAGAGATTCTGAAAGCCCTAACAGCTAGGGTGTTCAAGTCGCCAGTCTTCTGGGAGGGATGATGGTAAGAGTCAACATGAAGATAGCTCTCGGTGTGAGTTTTCTTTCTATAAACTTGGTGACCCAACGTACCATCCTCCTTTCTACTGATCAGAACGTCTAGAAAGGGGATCCTACCATTCTCTTCCAACTCCATAGTGAATTTGATTTCAGAAGATATAGAGTTAAGATGATTGAAGAACCTTTCAAGTTCTGTCATACCATGAGTCCAATTTAAAATGGTGTCATCGACAAATCTTTTCCACAATTAATTTTATAAATATAATTAATCAATTTGAATTAAATATAATAATTATATATAATTAAATAATTCATAATTTATGATTATAGTTAATTAATAATAAATTAAATAATCATGTTTTAGAAAAAACCTAATTATCTCTTGTTATAAATCATTAATTTATCCAATTATTTTAACTAGTTAATAATTAATATAATTAATTAATTAATTATTTACATAATAACAATAAGATAATTAATATGAAAAATAATAATTAATATAATTAACTAATAAGAATCATAAATTAAAAAATTAAGTAAATTAATTAATTAATTTTAAATTAATTTAAATTTAATTATTTAATAATTAATATAGTTAATTAATTTGATAATTAATTTGTTTTAATTTGTTTTAATTAATTAATTAATTAATCCCAGCTTTGAATGAATGACCTTTTCCCATGATCTTATGCTTCCGAGTGTCCCGGGGGGGGGGGGGTTTATTTGCCTGATGAGGGTAAGCAATTTTCACTGATTTCACTCCCATTGTCCCTGTTGAGGTTTTGCAGAAATTTCCTAATTTCAATGGTCTCTCTCATTTTTATTTTGTGATAGTTGTCCTCTCATGCAATTACCTTGGCGTTTTCTAAACACATATGATGCTTGGTCTTGGTCGAGTGTTCTGCAAGGGCAGATGTACGAGATCTCTCATTCTTTATGTCAACTGCATGCTCTTTTAGTCTTGTTTTCAGAGATCTGCCTGTTTCCCCAATATAACTTTTGCCACATGAGAAATCAATTTTGTACACTCCTTTGAGTTGTTGACGATAAATTTTATCCTTAACCGACCTCATCATCTGTCTAATTGTCCCACATGTTGTAAATTGGGTGTCTATGTTCTTCTTCTTTAGAATTTTTGCAATCTTATCGGTAGTCCCCTAGATGAATGGAAGGTAAACTTTTCCTTGATTCTCTTTCTTGTCTTCAGGGGAACGCTTAGAGAGGGCCCTGTCCTGAGCCCTTCTTATCGCTCTCTTGATAGTCCACTCCTTGTATCCAATGTTTTTGAAGATAGAGGTTAAGTGATTGATCTCATCCTTTAGGTGATCAGGGTCAGAGATTCTGAAAGCCCTAACAGCTAGGGTGTTCAAGACGCCAGTCTTCTGGGAGGGATGATGGTAAGAGTCAGCATGAAGATAGCTCTCGGTGTGAGTTTTCTTTCTATAAACTTGGTGACCCAACATACCATCCTCCTTTCTAATGATCAGAACGTCTAGAAAGGGGATCCTACCATTCTCTTCCAACTCCATAGTGAATTTTATTTCAGAAGATATAGAGTTAAGATGATTGAAGAACCTTTCAAGTTCTGTCATACCATGAGTCCAATTTACATTGGTGTCATCGACAAATCTTTTACATTATATTATTGAAATGAATATCTATTTCCTTGTATAAAATTATCAATAAAAAACTTAATTGTGAATCAACATTGGATGAAAGCATTTTAGTAATGAATGATACCACATATGAGAAAAGTTCAATTTAAGAGGTAAGGAGATTAACCAAATAAATATCCTTTATTGATCAAAGCTTTTTACAAAACATTCACATAATTAAAATTTGATCAAATTTTTAACTTCACAAAACTTGTTTTCCATCTTTATTGCAGGAAACTATTACAAGAGAGACACTCTCAAAATGCACATAATTAAAATTTGATCAAATTTTGAAATCCACAAAACTTGTTTTCCATCTTAATTACGTGAAATGGTTACAAAAGAGACTTTGGGAATGCCCCCATTTTTTAGTAAAAGAATTGGAACCTGATCACTCTACAAATTGGCATTTGAGTTTTCCAGTACAAATTTTGTCCATTCAATTTCTATGGAAGAAATTCCCAAATCTAAAGCAGGTTGTCGTAACTCAAGGTCTCTAGCCCTACTACATTGAATAGATAGCAACTGTTTTTCCAAGTCTCCTCAATTTTCTTCCTACAGATACAACTTCACAACTTCCTAGTAATGCTTGTTTGCTTCGTAATGGCTTGGAAATTGTTGATTTTGTTTTAGCTAGGCCAAATTCCTCAACTTTCTTCCTGCAGATACAAGAAATGGGTCATTGCCTCACAAAGTTGTTCCAACATTATTCCATCACGGTCCACAACACATAAAATACACAATTCATGCTATGAGTACAAAACTATAGAGTGCTTGCAAAAGAGCTTTGCAAGCAGATAATAAAACATCTAATTACTACCTTGAGTTGAACATGCATCCCGATTCCATGAATTTGGACAGATAGTTCTTACCAGATGTGAGTATGAAACATGTTGAAAGCCCCTTTTTCATCTTTAGTCTTAGTCTTCTTTGAGTCATCAGTAGCCCCAAAAACTTGCCAAAACCTAAGAGTTTCATCTGTTGCAGTGGATGCAACCGTGTACCCATTAGGACTCTGAATAAATAAATCAATGGTAAGGGTCATTAAGACAAATTTAAGGGGAAAACATGGATGCATGCATAAGTATTCATAAAAAACATGAATTTTCATACCTGTGCCATATGAAGAACTCTTGTAGTATGCCCTGTAAGTTTAGTAATTTTCACCATGGATGGGTACTTCCATAAGGTTAATTGGTTCTGATTTGGCCCATGCGAACTCAAGAACTCACGCCCATGTCTATTCCACAACAATGAACAGACTTGGGAATGGGTGTCCACAGTATTCAGGTAGGCACTTGTTTGAGTGTTCCAAAACTTTATAGAACCGTCTGAACTCCCTCCACCAGATGCCAAAAGATTTTTGTGGAAGGGGCACCATGCCAAGGCCTTGACTGCCACACAATGTTCATCTAATTGGTGGAAGTATTGAGAGGAAGGATTATGGGATGCCATGCTCTTGTCCCAAATGTAGAGTATATTTTCATTTCCCCCACTTGCAAGTTGTTGGCCAGAAGGAGACTATTTCAATCCACAAGCCTCCTGGGTATGTCCTCTGTAGGTTTGAACAATGTGGCCATGGATGCGAACATCATGATTGATTATAATCCCATCCAACCCTCCTGTGGTGATAATAGGACCATTCCAAGCAAGTGCACCAACACGTTCATGATGATCTTTCAAGGCTCTTAGCTGCAATTGAATTTGTATGATGTAAACTTTAGCGATTGCCATTATCTTAGAAAGAGAAAACCTTGAAATAGATAAACAGGTTTTATTTACCCTTTTATTAGATTGCGAGTCCCATAACTATACAACAAAATTATTCAACCCAACGGCAATTTGTGTCCCATCGAGTGCCCAACTAATGTTGGTAACAGAACCCTCTTCTTCATCTGCAATCACAAGCTCACATATAGAGCTATTAGAAGCATGCCACAAGTATACAGTGTTGTTTAGGGCCATGGACAAAACATTTGTGGAACACCAATCCAATAGATTTAAGTAATAATCATCCAGAAGGTTGTGTGCATCCAGGGTTCTATCTGCAGACTGCAATCAACATGGATAAGTTAAATTACTAGGTGAAGAAAAAGGGACAAAGGACAATGGTCCTCAGATAGGCATATCTAGTGTACTAATAACAAAAACCCCAAATACTATGTACTCTATGTGGTGTCCGAATAGTATATCAATGGTTTAAAAAAAAATGCTATATGGCTTTGTTTGCAAACGGGTACTTTTCCTCTACTGAAATGATTTCTAACATCATTGTGTTATAAAAAAATAAAAGAATAAGAAATTGGAATGGTTGTGGTAGTGATTTTAGTGTTACAAATAAAAAAGATAAAAAATTGTCTAGCACATTCCTCCATATGGGATAATGTTGCAATTGAAAATAGGATCAAGGGCCTTGATTCAATAACGAGTAAACATCAACGGTATTCAACATTTGATTATGGAATATCTAGTGAAAATGACTGTAAGAAAATATGAAATCCAGGCCTACCTGAGCAATATATCTGCATGTTCTTCTAGAAATAGGGGAATTAGCTAGCACATTTTCTTGTGAAGCCTGGGAAACGGTTGATGATTTTCCATTGAAAGAAAGAATTTTGTAATTGTTGTTTGCAGCATGGGCATTCTTCAATAAAGTTGCTTCCATCTCCTTCTTGTATGCTTTTCTGGAAGGTGAGGGGGAAGGGGAGAGGACATGGGTATCGCCACTGTCGTTTTGCTTCTACATGATCATGAATCTAGCTACCTCCAAATCGATGGATTCTCTTGCTGGGATAAATCTGTCGCTCTGTGATGGAAAAAATAATAAAACCAAATCCTCATTCACACTTCCAACTGAATGTACCAAAAAAGGGCATCCACTTAAAAAAAATTCGATGGTTAAGCATAGAGGCTGATAAACTTTTTCCCCCTAGCGACATTTCACTGTAATAAACCCAATTGAGGGAATGACATGTTTGCAGCATATAAATTATCCGTACAAACAAGGAGAAAATGCATACGCTGTGTTTATTCATTGAGGAACCATGTTCCTCTTCTCTGTATGATTCTTCTTCAGAGAGTTGAACCCATCCCCGAACATATTAGAATGCTGGCAAGATCCCATGTTCCTTAAAGACACATTGAACGATCTTCTATAACATGTGTGGTAAAGAGAAGCAATGGAACGTGTGCAGTGCTAAGTATAGAAATGCATAACAACTTAAATAGTGTCCTGCAAATTCAAAATGTATATCATTTAATCAATTTTGCTACATTAGATTGAAATACTTGACAATGTGTCATTTAGCCTTCGAAACTAGAGGAAAACCTAGAATTTTACCTTAATCATTCCCACTAATTCTTCATAGATCTCATTTGCAAATTACATCTCATTGATCCAATTTTAATTGTTGACTAAATGGATGAAAATTTGTTCACCATACATCTGGTAAATGGTAATGTTGAGTATCAATCAACCATATATAATAAATTATAAATCATCTACAAATTCTGAATAAATCTAACAAACTGAATGCTACCAGTATACGTGTCAATGAAAACCTAGAATTGTATCTTACTTATTCCCACTGATTCTTCATAAATCTCATTTGCAGGTTACATCTGATTGATCCAATTTTAATTGTTCACTAAATGGATGAAAATTTGTTTGCTAGACATCTGGTAAATGGTAATGTTGAGTATCAATCAGCCATATATAATAAATTATAAATCATCTGCAAATTATAAATAAATTTGACAAACTGAATGCTGCTAGTATTTCCTTTAAATTACGTAATTTAAGAACAGGCAAAGACATAGTTTCATCTGATTATCTCTCATTCATCATTAACTGAATTCATAACCACAATTTACTAGGGAATTGAAAATAAAAAAATGAAATGATGATTGAAATTTCAACTTAATTTGATTTACGTGGTAGTGGTAACCTATATTATCTGGTAAGAAAGGTATTGCAAAATAGATTTGGGAAAAAAATTAGAAAAAGAGAACATCCAGGAAATAGCAAAGATAGGTGTGCTTAAATATGAGGTACCTGAAAACATTCTAATTAGAGTATGAAAAAAATTTGTGTTATGCAAGCCAAAATATGGCAAGAATCCAATGGGAACGGAGATGGAGGAGTCGCAACAACTCTGAAAACAATCAAGGTTTCATACAAAAATACAGCCACGGGATGGCTATCAGACAAAGTAAAAATGCCAAAACTTGAACTGATTTGAAATGCAAAGGAATAAAAGATAAGAATGATCATTCTCTCCAACAGCCCAATAATAGATGCCAGTAATCAAAAGCAAGATATAGCGACCAGATAGAACCAATGAGCGCAAAAATTTTTGACAAACATTCAAGATGTTGTTGGCAACATAGGGTGATCATCATTGATTAGGAAGATAGTCCAATGAGTGCAGAGGAATACAGAATGCAATGGCTCATCAGTCAAACAACCAAATAACAGATACCAATAACTGGAGGCAAGAGATGATTACTGGATACAAGAAGCAGAAACAATTTCTACAAAAATTCAAAATTTGTTTGGAGACACAGGACAAGGATTCTTGATGAGGCTATCAGTTCCATGAGAGCAAAGGTTTAAAATCCATGGACATGACCTCGCAACAGGTATACAACACACGATTTCCATATTGCTTGACCTGGCAGGACATGAGAAGCTCTCAATTTAATGTCTGCTTATGTAACAATTTAGTCAATTCAGTGCAGTCAATATTTTTTAATGTTATAATTGTAGCCACATGAGTCAGAGTAGTACTTATTTATGTGATTAGTTACTCTGATTAAAATCAATATCCTGTCCGGATGCACACGTGACAAGAATTGCATGATGGGATAGTGTACCAGATTACAGAAATAAAATATACAGGAGAAAAAACAATAGATATAAGTTCCTTATAGCTAATGAACAAGATAAATAATTCAAGCATTACCTACAACATTGAGCATCCCCTCATCATTGTTCCATGTGTAGAAGCATGGAGGCCCTTTTATAGATGTGAATCGGATACTTGCTAACAGCCATAACGTATCATTTTTGGAACCATCTTTGAAGCTACAAAGACTTGCCAAAACCACTTTAAAGCTTATCACGTAGCTGAAGAAATGGGTCATTGTCTCACAAAGTTGTTGCAACATTTTTCCATCAGGGTCCACAACACATAAAATACACAATTCATGCTATGAGTATAGAACTATAGAGTGCTTGCAAAAGAGCTTTACAAGCAGATAATAAAACATCTAATTACTACCTTGAGTTGAACATGCATCCTGATTCCGTGAATTTGGACAGATACTTCTTAGTGGATGTGAGTATCAAACATATTGAAAGCCCCTTTTGCATATTTAGTCTTAGTCTCCTTTGAGTCATCGGTAGCCCAAAAAACTTGCCAAAGCTTAAGTGTTTCATCTGCTACTGCGGATGCAACTATGTACCCATCAGGAGTCCGAAGAAGTAAACCAATGGTAAGGGTCGTAAGGACACATTTAAAGGGAAAACATGGATGCATGCATAAGTAATCATAAATAGCATGAATTTCCATACTTGTGCCATATGAAGAACTCTAGCAGTATTCCCTGTAAGTTCAGTAATTTTCACCATGGATGGGTATTTCCATAAGGTTAACTGGTTCTGATTTGGCCCATGCAAACTCAGTAACTCATGCCCATGTTTATTCCACAGCAATGAACAAAGTTGGGAATGGGTGTCCACGGTATTCAGGCAGGCACCTGTTTGAGTGTTCCAAACTTTATAGAACCGTCTAAACTCCCTCCACCAGATGCCAAAAGATTGTTCTAGAAGGGGCACCATGCCAAGGCCTTGACTGCCGCACAATTTTCATCTAATTGGTGGAAGTATTGAGAGTAAGGATTATGGGATGCCATGCTCTTGTCCAAAATGTAGAGTAGATTGTCATTTACCTCCACAAACCTCCTGGGTATGTCCTCTATATGTTTGAACAATGTGGCCATCGATGCGAACATCATAATTGATTATAATCCCATCCAACCCTCCTATAGTGAGAATAGGACCATTCCAACCAAGTGCACCAACACGTTCATGATGACCTTTCAAGGCTCTTAGGTGCAATTGAATTTGTGTCATGTCAAATTTAGCGATTGCAATCATCTTAGAATGAGAAAACCTTTGAAGAGATAAACAGGTTTTATTTACCCTTTGATTAGATTGTGAGTCCATAAATATACAACAAAATTATTCAACGAGAAAACCTTGGAAGAGATAAGCATGTTTTATTTACCCTTTTATTAGATTGTGAGTCCCATAACTATACAACAAAATTATTCAACCCAATGGCAATTTGTGTCCTAGTGCCCAACTAACGCTGGTAGCAGGACCCTCTTCTTCATCTGCAATCAAAAGCTCAAATATAGAGCTATCAGAAGCATGCCACAAGTATAAAATGTTGTTTAGAGCTATGGACAAAACATTGGTGGAACTCCAATCCAATAGATTCAAGTAATAATCATCCAGAAGGTCGTGCACACCCAGGGTTCTATCTGCAGAGTGCAATCAACATGGATAACTTAAATTACTAGGTGAAAAAAAGGGACAAAGGACAATGGTCCTCAGATAGGCATATAAAGTGTACTAATAACAAAAACGCCAAATACTCTGTAGTTTATGTGGTGTCCGAAGAGTATATCAATGGTTAAAAAAAAAAAATTGCTATCATGGCTTTGTTTGCAAAGGGGTACTTTTCCTATACTAAAATGATTTCTAACATCATTCTATTATAAAAAAAGAAATTTAAGAAATTGGAATGGGTGTGGTAGAGATTTTAGTGTTACAAATGAAAAAGAAAAAAAATCTATGTAGCACATTCCTCCATATGGGATAATGCTACAATTGAAAATAGGATCAAGGGCTTTGATTCAGTAACTAGTAAACATCAATGTTATTCAAGATTTTGTTATGGAATATCTAGTGAAAATGAATGTAAAAAACTATGAAATCTAGGCCTACATGAGCAATATATCTGCATGCTCTTCTAGAAATAGGGAAATTAGCTAGCACATTTTCTTGTGAAGCCTAGGAAACAGTGATTTTCCATTGAAAGAAAGAATTCTATAAGTGTTGTCTGCAACACGGGAATTTTTCAATAAATTGGGTGCCATCTCCTTCTTGTATGCTTCTCTGGAAGGGGAGGATGAAGGGGATAGGACTTGGGTATCGTCACTGTCCTTTTGCTTCTACG
Organism: Pinus taeda; assembly: GCA_000404065.3. Taxonomy (NCBI): domain Eukaryota; kingdom Viridiplantae; phylum Streptophyta; class Pinopsida; order Pinales; family Pinaceae; genus Pinus; species Pinus taeda. The sequence continues at coordinate 24,514 of APFE031004163.1, read as the reverse complement.
TGATCATGAATCTAACTACCTACAAATTGATGGATCCTCTTGCCGAGATAAATCTGTCACTCTGTGATGGCAAAAACAATAAAACCAAATCCTGATTCACACTTCCAACTGAATGTACCAAAAAAGGGTATCCACTTAAAAAAAATTGATGGTTGAGAAGATACGGTAATAACCTGTTTCCCCCTAGCCACATTTCACTGTAATAAACCCAATTGAGGGAATGACATGTTTGCAGCATATAAATTATCTATAAAAACAAGGAGAGAATGCATACACTGTGTTTATTCATTGAGGAATATTTTTGCTCTTCTCTCTATGATTCTTCTTCAGAGAGTTAAACCCATCCTCGAACGTCTTAGAACGCTAGCAAGATCACATGTTCCTAAATCCTGGCAAGATCTCATGTTCCTTAAAGACACCTTAAACGATCTTCTATAACATGTGTGGTAAAGAGAAGCAAGTCAACGTATGCAGTGCCAAGTATAGCAATGCATAACAAATTAAACAGTATCCTGCAAAATAAAAATGTCTATCATTTAATCAATTCTGCTACATTAGATTGGAATACTTGACAATGTGTCATTTAGCCTTCGAAGCTAGAGGAAAACCTAGAATTTTATCTTAATTATTCCCACCGATTCTTCATAGATCTCATTTACAGATTACATCTCATTGATCCAATTTTAATTGTTGACCAAATGGATGGAATTTTTTTTGATAAACATGTGGTAAATGGTAATGTTGAGTATCAATCAACCATGAATAATAAATTATAAATCATCTACAAATTCTGAATAAACCTAACAAACTGAATGCTACCAGAATACGTGTCAGTGAAAACCTAGAATTTTATCTTAATTATTCCCACTGATTCTTCATAGATCTCATTTGCAGATTACATCTCATTGATCCAATTTTAATTGTTCACTAAATGGATGAAAATTTGTTTGCTAGAGATCTGGTAAATGGTAATGTTGAGTATCAATCAGCCATATATAATAAATTATAAATCATCTGCAAATTCTGAATAAATTTGACAAACTGAATGCTACGAGTATTTCTTTTAAATTACATAATTTAATAATAGGAAAAGAAAGATTTTCATCTGACTATTTCTCGTTCATCATTAACTGAATTCATTACCACAATTTATTCGGGAAGTGAAAAGAAAAAAATGAGACCATGATTGAAATTTCAAATTAATTTGATTTACATGGTACTGGTAACCTGTATTATCTGGTAAGAAAGGTATTGCAAAACTGATTTGGGAAAAAAAATTAAAAAAAGAGAACATCCATGAAATAGTAGTGATAGGTATGTTTAAATATGAGGTACCTTCAAACATTCTAATTAGCTGAATGTAGAGTATGAAAAAACTTTGTGTTATGCAAGCCAAAATATCGCAAGAATCCAGCGGGAACCCAGATGGAGGAGTCGCAACAACTCTAAAAACCATCAAGGTTTCATACAAAAATGTAGCCACGGGATGGCTATCAGACAAAGAAAAAATGCCAGAACTTGAACCAATTTGAAATACAAAGGAATGCAGGATAAGGATGACTGGTCTCTCCAACAACCCAATAATAGATGCCAGTATTCAAAAGCAAGATACAATGACCAGATATAACCGATGAGCATGAACAATTTCGACAAACATTCAAGATGTGTTTGGCGACATAGGGTGATCATGATTGATCACGAAGACAGTCCAATGAGCGCAGAGGAATACAGAATGTAATGGCTCATCATTCAAACAACCAAATAACAGATACTAGTAACTGGAGGCAAGAGATGATTACTGGATATAAGAAGGAGAAACAATTTCCACAAAAATTCAAAAAAAATTTGGAGACACATGACAAGGATTATTGATGAGGCCAACAGTTCCATGAGAGGAAAGGTTTAAAATCCATGGACATGACCTCGCAATAGGTATACAACACACGATGTCCATATTGCCTACCCTGGCAGGACATGAGAAGATCTCAATTTAGTGTCTGCTTATGTAAGAATTTAGTCAGTTTAGTGCAGTCAATATTTTTTAATGTTAGAATTGTAGCCACATGAGTGAAAGTAGTACTTATGTATGTGATTAGCTACTCTGATTAATATCAATATCATATCAGAATGCACATGTGACAAGAATTGCATGATGGGATAGTATACCATATTACAAGATATAAAAAGATAGATATAAGTCCTTACAGCTAATGAACAAGATAAATAATTCAAGCATTACCTGCAACATTGAGCATCCCCTCATCATCATTCCATGTGTAGAAGTATGGAGGCCTTTTTATAGATGTGAATAAGATACTTGCTAACAGCCATAACATATCATTTTTGGAACTGTCTTTGAAGCGCCAAAGACTTGCCAAAATCACTTTAAAGCTTATCACGCAGCTGAAGAAATGGGCCATTGTCTCACAAATTTGTTGCAACATTGCTCCATGAGGGTCGACAACACATAAAATACACAATTCATGCTATGAGTACAGAACTATAGAGTGCTTGCAAAAGATCTTTGCAAGCAGATAATAAAACATCTAATTGCTACCTTGAGTTGAACATCCATCCTGATTCCATGAATTTGGATAGATACTTCTTAGTGGATGTGAGTATGAAACATGCTGAAAGCCCCTTTTGCATCTTTAGTCTTAGTCTTCTTTAAGTCATCGGTAGCCCCAAAAACTTGCGAAAACCTGAGTGTTTCATCTACTGCAGCAAATGCAACTGTGTACCCATTAGGACTTCGAAGAAGTAAATCAATGGTAAGGGTCATTAGGACAAATTTAAAGGGAAAACATGGATGCATGCATAAGTAATCATAAAAAGCAAGAATTTTCATACCTGTGCCATACGAAGAACTCTAGCAGTATGCCGTGTAAGTTCAGTAATTTTCACCATGGATGGGTATTTCCATAAGGTTAGCTGGTTGTGATTTGCCCCATGTGAACTCAATAACTCACACCCATGTCTATTCCACAACAATGAACAGAGTTGGGAATGGGTGTCCATGGTATTCAGGCAGGCACCAGTTTGAGTGTTCCTCAAGAATGTAAGTGCAAAGTATAGCGGCGGTAGTTGGAAAGCGCGAGAGTATAACTAGTGTATGTGGGAGAGCAAGGTCTCCCTATAACGTAAATGAATGGATCATTTAACATTTCAAACAGGTGGTGATCGAAGGGTGGAGAATATCTTAATCATCTAACATCAGATCAAACGGAGGATAACAAGACATCTAAGATGAGAGGATAGTTTTTCGAGAGGGAACGCCTTATGGCGTAACAAAAGTTAGGGTTAAGAAGTTTCAAACATAAAAATTATAAGTCTTATTCTTAACTCTCAAATACAAAAGCTATTTAATGTAGTAGTAGAATAGGGATTTAGTAAACCTTGAATTCAAATCCTCATTGTACATATTTTTAAAAGTGGTGATAAAAGTATTTTTATGGTTAGTAACATGATATACAAGCAATAGAAAAGTATTTTTAAGAAAGAAGATTATTGTATTTTTGAAAAGAAGATTGATATAGTTATAAGTTAGGATAAGTTTACATCAACATAATCAAGTAAACTTTATTTATTATTTGATTGATTTTAGAAAATATTTAGATATTTAATTAATAGTAAAATTTGGAAAAAGTAAAAAAAGCGATTTTTTCTTATTATTTGATTGATGTTAGAAAATACTCTGATATTAACTTAAGTTTAATTTTTGGAATAAGATAGAAAAAGTAAAAGTCTCTTTTCAATTGAATGTTGATGCTATAAGTTTGTATAAGAATATTATTTCCGGGTTGTGGATTGGTCAAAAGGACTTAACTATAATGTATGACTAAACTAAGCTTTTTCTTTATCCCTTATTATTTCTAGCATATATATTGAAAAGTTAGATGATTTTTATGAAGATGTACATCATGCTAGCCTTCCTCTCATTGTTATAGTAATCATCCTTGTTCATTATGGTGATGATAGTGTTGTTAGGCCAAGTAGTCCCTAATTTTTTAATAAAAGAACAAAAAATACTCCAGGAATTTTGGTCTATTAAAATCATGGATTTTAATAGGGATATGAAAAATCTTATTCTAACAAAATAAAAAATGGTCACATATGATGCTTTTGTAGATTCCAACCATTACTGGAAGGAAGTGTTTTTATACACATATCTTAGAATTTATTTTCTTCATAAACTTAAATAGAATTATAGCATTAATAAAAGGATAAATGAAGGAAAGAAAGCTTATTATGGGATTGAAAATAATTGTAAATTAGCAAACCTTTTGCTATGAGATAAGAAAACAACTCTTCTTGTATATCATCATTCTTATTATCTTATATGGATTTACATTTTTTGGATGATGTATCTACATAGAATCCCAAAGAAAGTTCACACAAAACCAAAATAATTTTATTACTAATAATCTCAAAACTAAGTCAATATCCCGTATCTTATCTACTTTGTAGAATGGATTCTTTTCCCATTGAAAGAATGAATATAATAAGATATTTATTGTATAATAATAAGGTAAAAAGTATGGAGTATAAGAGCCTAAGGAAATGTCCTTGAAACTTCAACCAAATTCATGAGGGAGGGCATAAAGATGTTTGTCTTGGGTAAATTGTTGGAAAGCATAAGAAATCATTTTGCAAATTAATAATATTGAATATATTATTACCTTTAAATTTAAGAAAAAATGGGTATTTCAAAAGAAATTAAAGCAAAAGTGAAATTAAGGATTCTACAAGGACTTGTGCAACACTAACCTACAACATCAAAATTATCTCTTGATTTTGATTAGTGCAAAGAAAAAGATCAGCATTCCTAAAATAAATATAAGTTTTCACAATTTATTTAAACTATCTTGTTCAACAATTCCAAAACCCCATGAGATGAAAGACTATGACATATTTGTGACACATAAATAGTTAAACATGAAGGGAACCTCCTTTGAAAGTGTCTTGATTATACTAAAATTAAATTACAGTTTTAAAACATTTATGACTATATTAACCTTAGTAAACTTCTAAATCATCAAAACTATAGTAATATAAAAAATTTCTCTTAATATATTTTAAACATAAAATAAAATGAAAAAAAATATATTCGGGTAGCTTTTCTAACATACACATAGTAAATATTGTTTTTCTTCTTCATAAAACCAAACTATCCTACACACCTTAACACTTTTCCAATCTTAAAAATCAAATTTTAAAGAAATCTAATAATCCCTTAAATTGTTCAAATCTCAGTATCACAACACTTCAACATTCTTAATTTATATATTCTTAAATAGCGTATAACTTTATTTTTATTTGTTTTTATTTTATTTTAAAAAACATTAGCATTTTATCTTTAATTGGTATTGTCATCGTTCATGGCTATTGATTCACTTCAATGTCATTTGGAATAACTCTGAAGGTATTACATTCAACGGATGGACATAATGACAACATAGAAGATTTCTGTCCATAAATTAAAAATCTGTGTATTTAAATTTTGAAATATAACGTAACGATCGTGTTATCATTCTCACATAAAGTTACAGGATCCTTAACATTAAGCTTCCCTTGAATTTAAATAAAATAAAAATTAGATGTAACCCTAAAACCTAAATATAAAAGACATGCTTGATGTTTTACAAAGTTAACCACGTAACTTGTTGTATATCAGGTCTGGATACGAAGCTCGCAGACTCACAGGCCGGTCTAAACCTCGTGATTTAAGAATGGAGTAACAAAATCCATCTGAAACTCTTCGAAAGGATTTGACCTTTAAGTTTGGGCAGTGATGATCCTTCACTTGAAAACGTTTCTGACAAGTGACAACTATTGTATTATAATACCCTATTAAATAATCTTTCGCGTGAACGAGGATATTCACGGGAACACTGTTTCCTCTACGATGGAATTTCCGTACATGTAAAGCGTAGACATCTCCTCGACTAGCTACCATCAAAGAGCAACTCGATGAAACTATCTCTCAACATGATATTATGAAACAAAATATACACCCGACAAAATTCTGGCCCTCACATGACTCAGAATATTACTAATTCAAGCAGAACACGCAATCACATGAATTCATTAACTTATTCTCCACGATTTGAATGTGACTATCTTCTATGTCCGACGCACTTTGGAGAAAATGCTCCTAAAATAGGAATCCCAATAATTATGACATGAAATGTGATTGAAAGAATATCAGCTTAAATTTATTTAACCCCTGATGTGTTATACGTAGAAAGGTATGTGTACTTTGAGAGATTTGGTTTCTCTCTTTATGATAAATCCAATGTTATATGGATTTACACTTGTTTTAATTGAAGATAACAATGTCACATTTTTTATTTTCATTATTATATATATCTTTGAGATAAAATTCAAAATTCACATTTATGTTTTTTTGCTTGGCATGACCATATGATTATCTTCTTTATTTTGGTCCCTTTTGCTATAATTGAATGGTTTGTATATTTTCGTGAATGTTACATTTGTTGTATTAGATTTTTATTTCTTTATGTAATTTTTTATTATTAATTAGTTAGTGATTTAAGAGGAGAGACAATCTTTTCAATAATTTGTAGTGATTGATATTGCACATCTATTTCATTTAATTTTAGGTATCACAGTTTTTGACAACCAATTACTTCTAAAAGTGTTCATGCAAATATTACAAATATATCTTGAATAGTAATATATCTTGAATAGTAGTTTTAATAATTTACTATGTCAAAATTACTCTTAAAATAAATTTTTTGTTTGTTTATGTTTGAAATAATTTATTTCCTTTAAGAATATTTTGATGATTTTTTTTTTTTTTTTATCTATAATCTATTTTGCAAAGTCAAGAAATAATGTATTTTTTTATTAATTTTTTTAGCCATATTTATAAAATCTTTACATTATTTGTTTCTCCAAACAATTATCCCATCTTCCTCAAGATTATTTTTTTTGGTTTTGATGTTTATAAAATACATTTTCCTCTTATAAATAATTTGAGTACATTGTTGTATGCAATTAACCTATTAGTAATATTAAATATATGTAATTGTTTGTTAGTAATTAGTTGGTGATGAAGAAGGGAGATGTTGTATCCAATTAATCTATTCATAATATTGAATATATGCAATTGTCTATTACTAATTAGGTTGTGATGAAGAAGTGAGATGATGTGGTCAATGATTAATTCACACTTTGCACGAGGATTGATTCTACACACCTTTTCCATTTTAATTTTAGGTTTCCCATCTTTTGAGAGTTAATTATTTCTTAATAGTGTCCCTCTATGTATTACTAAATATGTCTTGAAAACTATTTTTTTCAATAATCTAGAGCCTCAATATTAACAACATCTAATGCAACTAATGCAAGAAATCAAATGAGATCGCAATCAACATCTACACCGAAATCAATGCATCTATTGCAAACAATAAAATAGGGTAAAAAATCCACGTCTACATTGAAATCCATGAATCTAGTACAACCAATCAAATAGGATTAGAAATGTGCATTTACACTGAAATCCATGCATTTAGTGCAAGAAATCAAATAGGATTATAAATCCACATCTACACTCAAATCCATGCATATAGAGAAAATAGTCAAATAGGATTAAAAGTCCACATCTACCGCAAAATCAATGCATCTAGTGCAAACAATAAATTAAGATTATAAATCACCATCTATGCTGAAATCAATGCATCTAGAGCAAGCAATAAAATAGGATTAGAAATCAAAGTCTAAACTAAAACCAATGCATCTAGTGCAAGAAATCAAAAGTAATTAGAAATTAACATCTACACTGAAATCAATGCATCTAGTGAAAGAAATTGAATAGGATTAGAAATCATCATCTACATTGGAATCAATGCATATAGTACAAGAAATATTCTTCCCTCTTTCCCCCCTCCATATATATCTATATCTCACTCCAACTCTCCTTCTTTCTCTCTCTGTCTGAACCCCCCTAACACACAAAGACTCCCTCTGCATATATATCTATCTTGCCCTCCCTCTCTCCATCTCTCCATATTCTTCCCTCTCTTCACTTCCCATCTCTATCTCTATGCCCATGTTCCTCTCCTTTGTCTCTCTATACTGCCCCCAAAACATACACATTCTTTCTCCACATCTATATACCTCTCCCTCCTTCTTCCTCTCCCTCTCTCCTCCCCTTCACTCTCTCTCTCTCTGTGGTCTATCCCTCTTCCCTCTTGCTCTCCTCTCATACTCTCTCTTTATCTCACTTATCACTCCCTCTCTCTCTTTCCACCATTGTCTCTCTATGTATTTTTTCTTACCCTCCTCTCTCTTATTCCCTAACTCCATCTCTCTTTATCTCCCTCCCTCTCTCCTCCTCTCTCTCAAATTATCTCTCTCTTCTTTCCTCTCTCTCCCATTCTCTCTCAAATTCTCTTTCTCTCTTATTTCCTCTCTCTCCCGTTCTCTCTCACCTCCCTCTCTCTCTCTCTCTCTCTTGGCCCTCCAACCCTCTCACTATCTCCCTCCCTCTCTCCTCCTGTCTCCTTATCTACCCCCTTCCTTCCATATCTTCTTCTTTGTCTCTCTATCTCACCCCAAAAGATACACACTCTCTCTCCACTCTTCTCACTCTATAACTTTCTTCTTCATTTTGTCTCCATATCTCCCTTGTCACTCCCTCTTTCTCTCCACCTCTAACAATTTATATTTTTGTTCTTCCCTCCACACACACACAGATATATGTATAGTTAATAGATATCATGATATGTTAATTATATTATAATAAAAAAAAAAATTCTCATATTAAATTAATATTGTCCTTAATCCAAAGTATCAAATTTAATAATAATAATATTAGATTTAATAATATTTTTTATGGCACGATAACAAAACTTGTTATAAAACTACATCAAATTAATATTTTCAAATAATAGAAATTTGATGTGGATATAGTTATATCTTGCAATAAATTAATATATCCACAAGATATGGTTTTTCCCTCCGAAGGTTCATTTTACAAATATTTAATAAAAAAACATTAAAACATTTTGGAGGAGGATTTTTTATTCTTTGTGTTGAATTAACCTTTTTCCTTTGATTTAAGAGGTTCTATTAGCTTTAGTAAATCTGAGTAAAGATATTTAATATTTTACCTAATTTGGAATTTTAATGTTGGATTTATTTTGTTAAAGGTAAATTTATGAGGCATTCAAATTCACATATATGACAAAGGAACGATTAAGTGCATGATATAATTTATAAACCATTCAAATTATAATAATACATAGTTATATTTTAATAATCAATCTTAGTCCATTAAAAATATTAGAATCTTATATATAATTTAATATTCAAGCTAATATTTTCGCATACATTAGTAAAAAAAATTGTTATTTTTTGAGGTCGTGACATACTTACACATCAAGGTCATACTGGGCTATAGAATTCTCCTATCAGTGAAATGTTTCTTTTAAATTGAAGAATAATTTGAACAAATGTATATAATTTCTTTACCTACAATCTCATATGATATCCTTCAATTTTGAGGAACAATGCCTTGATCTCCTTGGCTGTAGCATCATCCCACATGGATTATTGATGACTTGTGTATGGCAACACAGCTAGAGAAGTAGGTAGTCAAGTGTAGTCCATAAATAATTTAAGTATATAATTACCTCAGTTTGATATATATTTAGTGCAAATCCATTGAGGCGGCCTATTCTTGCTTGCTTAAGCTTAAGACAACAAAGTTAATTGAGACCCCTAACTGTGGATTGAAGTAACCCAACCTTCTAGAAGAGAACATCTTGATATTCAGCACATGTTCTTCTCTAGTCCCGAGATCCACCTACCTTGACACACACAAGATATGAGAATGGATTATTTTCCTCATAGCCAAACTGGAGAAATAATTGTACACAACCTATGAAACGTGCTTACAGATAAAATTAGGGAGCTTGAAAAAACCCTAACGTCCTTAGATCATATCTTTGAAAATATAGCGAGACAAGCTCTGAAATTCAGACCCAAGGTTCAATGAGATTTCACCTCAAATGGGTTTCCTTTAGCATTTGAAACTTTTTAGAAAAACACTGATAGGAAAAATTTCACAATGATTAGTTTGGGGCACTGAAACCATAGAATCCAAAGCCCTAATACCAAATGTTATGAAACCAACTCACAAAAAGATAGAAAAGAGAGATAAACGACTTATAATTCGGTGTCTTCGAGGGGGAAACCTCCTTTAGATTACACAAATGAACAATTCTTGGATTATACAAATGACAAGACCACTTTTCTATATATAAGAATCTAAGGGGTCATAATATAATGTAATTATGACTCTTGGATTATGAATTTTCAAGTTTCTTCCAAGTAAGAAACTTCTTTTTAGGATCCCTCTTAACTAGGGACCTACAAAAAATCCTCATGTGGAGATCATGGAGCAACCAACTATTCGAAGAACTCCTTCCTTTGCTGTTGTGAATTTATTCTTTGTCATGAATTCTTCATCTTTTGGTAATTATTCACAGGGAACAAACCATCCATCACTTTCATTCATGAGTTAGTCATGTCCTCATTCCTTTTATTAGAAAGTGATTCATCCGGTTTCCATATAGCTTTTTTTTATGTCATGCTACTTTCTTCATGCCATACTTTCCAAAACGATCTTATGTTTGTCTATATGGTATTGCTAGAAATCATCCACATATATTCCTTTTGGCAGTCCTAAATAAGCCCATCAAAATATTAGTTCAAAAATAAATGAACACTTAAATCAAACATTACATTTATGATGGTATTTCATGATGACATATTCCTATAGATATCAACATCATACATACATGTCGACACATCTTTGTTATGAAACCAACTCACAAAAAGATAGAAAAGAGAGATAAATGCCTTATAACTCATCCTATTTGAGGGGGCAACCTCCTTTACATTACACAAATGAACAATTCTTGGATTATAAGAGTGAGAAGACCTCCTTTCTATATATAGGAGTCTAAGGGGTCATAATATAATCAGAGTTGACATAACAATAATAATATAAGGGCGTAATAATAAAAATAGTGGGATTCTATGGCGCACAATAATAACAATATGGGGATTACATGGGCGCAACAATATAATAAGGGTGTTGTACTAATAATAATAAGGGGTTACACTAGTATTATAGGGACCTAACATGCCCCTCTCGTTCAAAACGTTTTTTCATCAATGCTTGAGTAGTTCTTGCTGCTTTTGTATGAAATTATTGTCCTCCCATGTGGCATCTTCAGTGGGTAAGTTCTTCCACTTGATGAGATACTTTGAAATTGATCGATTTCGTAGCTATCATGTTCTTGCTTCTGCAACTGCTCCAGGTTCCAATATGATTTTTCCTTCCTCGTCAAGTTTTCGCAATATTGTTTGAACTGTGATCTTCTGTAACTTTTGAATGAGTGGCTACACTTCTTCATCCTTCTTTCATTCATCACTTGCTTCGTTTATCCAATCTAGTTGGATAATAGAAATAGCAAAAAACAATGCTTTTACATCCTCATCCTTTCTTGAGATTGCATCTGTAATAACATTTTGTTTCCCTTTTTTATAAATGATTTCAAAGTCATAACCCAACACATTTGTGACCCATTTTTTATATTCTTCTAAAGATAATATTTGTTCTAAAATGTATTTAAGACTATCATGATCCATTTTTTTTTAAGTGTCTTCCCATTAGGTACGGTCGTTGTTTCTTAAGTGCATGTAGTATTGCCAACATTTCCTTCTCATAAATAGCTTTCTTGAGATGTAGCCGTAAAAATACCCAATCACCTACATCAAAAATTCCTTCACTGCCATGTTGATCTACCTATTGTTTCATTTGATTCTGCACCAAAGTGGCATTATCCTTTAAGAGTTGGAGAACTTGTTGTTGATGCTCGATGTGGTCTTTCACTACTTGAATCTTTTTCTTCTTGATATGTCCTTCTATATTGAGAGTTTGAGGAGTGGTAATTTCTTCCAATGCATTACAAGATATTGTCGGATTCATTTCTTAATGTTCAATGTGATCTTTCACTTCTTGAACATTTTTCTTCTTGATATTTCCTTCTATCTTAATAGTTTGAGGAGTGATAATCCTGGCGAATGCATTATAATATATCTTCAGATCCATTTCTTCTTTCTCGATGTGATATTTTGCTTCTTGATCCTTTTTCTTCTTGATATGTCCTTTTATGTTGAGAGTTCTAGGAGTGGTAATTCTTGTCAATTCTTTACAAGATATGGTCAAATTCATTTCTCCTTTCTCTTGGGTGGGTTCTTGGTGTATGTCCTCCTCTTTTGATATTTCTTGACCCTTTTTTTCCTCTTCTTCATAATTTATTTAAATTAATTTCTTCTCAGCACACTTATGACCTTTAGTGTATTTTGTATCACAGTTGTAGGAAAGCCCTTTTTCTCTTTTTTCTTCCAATTATTGTGGTGTAAGCCTTGTAGGTTGTGAAATGCTAGGAGAAAAAACACTTCCATAATTATGGTTGTGAGTGGTGGGATTCCTTGTTTCCATAATTTAACTTTCTATTTTTCTTGCCAACCTGAATGCCTTCTCCAATGAATTAGGCTCCCAAAGATGAACCTCATGTCGAATGTTATCCTTTAAAGTCTCTATGAAGACATCCAACATTTTATTCTTTGGGATACCATTTACCCTTATATTCAATTTTTGGAAGTATTCAATGTGCTCTGCCATTGAACCCTTTTGTTTGAGATTTATCAATTGGCTAAAGAAGGTGTTTCTCTTTGTATCCTCATAATGAGATATCATTTCCTCCATGAAAATTGACCACGTGACAAGTGGTTTACAAGAACAAAGGTCTCTATACCATAAAAATTGATTCGGTTCTAAATAATTATATTCAATACGTACCTTTTGTAACAATGATACGTACCTTTTGTAACAAAATACCAGGAAGACATCATTACAAGTGACCTTGACAGGTCTGCTTAAAACTCTTCAAAAATCTAAATGCTGCTGGAATTAAATGTAAGTAAATCTTTTTGGCTGCGCTGGGGGCAGCTGAATCGAAACAGGTGACGAGGTGGCCTTTGGGGACGAGATACGGTGATGCTGAAGTGAATGAGCTTCGGGGCTGCATTTCGGCTTTGGTGCAAATTGAATGTGCAATTATTACGATTTGAGAGCTTCAAGTAATTTCGCTCTCCTTCTGTGAATCTGCTGGAAGATATTCAATTTTCTCTTGCTTTGGGCCTCCGCTCAAGATATTCTCTGATACACTTTGCCGCTACATTGACGGCATCCGCCGTCGACTGATACTCTTTGACACGCTTGATACCTGTTGATTTCATCTGATACACTTTAAACTCTGTGAATGATCTGCTGCTGTCTTCAAACCGGATCCTTTGGCACGTTTGGGCGATTTTCGGGCTTTTTCGGCGCGCAGTGGGCTCGGCAAGCAGAAGATTCCCTGAAGATTCCTCGAAATGGCCTATTTCCCGTAGCGATGCGCAAATAACTACCTCTGTTTCTTGATCTGGAGCTCCGAAGTGCGACTTTTCTTCTTGCGCGAAGCTTTTTCGGCTTTTCTGGCTGCTGACGTAAGCATGACGTCGGTTGTACGGCGAATGACATCAGCTGTGGGTCCCTGGTACAGTGCGACATGCTAAGGTACTTGATAGATTGTCGCGAAGAGACTCCGATACGATATCGCGATATCGTGTCGGCAGGGAAAGAGGGGGATCATTGGGTTGGGCATTTTGCACTTGCGACTGCCGATATGCGATATCGCGATATCGCATCGGCAGAGAGGAAAGGTGGACGGGTTGGACACTCGGCATTTGTGATTGCCGATTGCTGATATCGCAATATCGCATCGGCGGGGGATGGATGGGCTATGTTTTGCATGAATGAGAGAGTGCGAGGCTGCGATGCGAAAAATGGTTTTGAGGGGAAAAGGTAAGTAAGTGGGTGTGAAGGTCATATAAGGTTTTCGGAAGGGGTCCGACTACCTCGGGGGGACTTTATACTTTGGAAGGAGTCCATCGTATTTTAGGAAGTGGTTAGGGGGTCGGGGCTCTTGCTTAGTTTCTGATAAACTGAACAATTCCCGGGAACTGATATGGTTATTTTTCAACCAGGGGAGGGATATTACATAACGGATTTTACTTAATATTAATACGGGGACGGGAAACATAGGGAGCTACATAATAATGTTAGTGGTTAATATGGAGATGATAAGAAAGCCCTAAGTTCGGGAGACTTAGGCTGTTACAGGGGGTAGGACCATATTTCGGGAGAAGATATGGAACAACTTTGAGTAAAGCAGATCTTTACTTAACTGGAGTGATGAAGATGATGAACTCAAGAGGTGTGAAGCAGATCTTGACCTCTTTTAGGGATGTTAGTTAATGATTGGGGAAAATAGGGAAGGGAAGTCAGTTATACCTCATTTGAGCCTTTTTTGCTTACAAATCTTTGTTGATTATGTTCTACATGATATGATACCTACAAACTTGGAACTGGTCAGCAATTCAATCAGCCTCAGAACTACCTACCCAGCCTACTTGCCTAGCATTTTTTATTCTTTTGCTTGGGTGAAATTAGACTTGCAAACCCATCATACATTTTCTTTTGATGCTTTCCTATCTACATACTACCCTTATTTCTTCCAGAGCCCAGATTAAACTATTGGACTCTTCTATTTCTCTACCTATCTAAGGGTCTGCCAAGATTAAACTGTTTGGACAGACTTACAATCTCTATATTCTAAAACAAGAAATTTAAACCTAGGGAGACCAAGATTAAACTGTTTGGACCTCCCTTTAACTAAAAGTAGCGATACCAGGAAAACTTTACAAAATTTGAAGGCAATTGAATGAATCTTGAAGTAGCCTTCTTCATTTGGAGACTGTTTGAGCAAATATGGAGCATTGCAGCAAGCAAAGTACAACATATTTGGCCTGTGAAATGCCAATCATGAAATATGAATACCTGCTGCAGCAAGAGCTAACAGTGGCTCGACTCAGGGATGGCTTCTCCTTGCGGGAAGTCAAGAACAGCAGGACAGAACACCTTGATTTTTAGTTCTTTGCTGTCCTCTGCAAAATTTATTTTCTCCGGCCGCTTTATTTCTTCTACCTACCTACCCTAACCAGCAACTGTTTTGCCGTTAGGTAAAATCAAATAACCAGTGCAGCCATTTAAGCAACTGTGAAACGGGATAATCTTGCTGACTGATCGTTTTTGAACGAAAAAGCATCGTCCGAGCGTGTGCTTTTATAACCAAAATTGTGGCCTCCATCACTTGCCGCTGAAGCTTACGGTCTTCACTGAGAAAACATGTTAGCAAAATTTTGTTAAGCCAAAGTTCCATGTAATCTGCGATTGGATCAATGAACTTACCCTGCGAGAGAACTTCCTCTTCTTCGTTTGAATCTGCAATAGAATCATGTAGATTCTGTAAATCAGCAGGTGGCGGCATCTTCTCCTGAGTTGAGGACGGGAGACTTCGGCATGATTTGGGACCTTCTGGGTCGAGGGGAGCAGCTGCATCTTTGGTAATGAGCCTAACAGATGATCCTTCTATCTTTCCCTTGGATCCCAGATCACACAGAATCCTCAGGTCCTCAGGCAACAGTGTTCCCTCCTGAATGTGGGCATGGAAGCTTAGGCATGATTCCGTGTTCTTTGGGCTGGAAGGATCAGTTACATCATCGGTAATGACCCTAGCCGTTGATCCTTCTGTCTTTCCCTTGGAACCCAGATCATACTCAAACTGTAGTTCAGGAGACAGCACTATTTCCTGTTGAACTGGAGGAGGAAGATTTTGGCAAAACTCTTGAGGGTTGCAGAAATCATAAGACTGACTTTGGGCTCCCAAGAGTTCAATTTCATTCTCATATTTTTCCACAACAAACTCAAGGAACAATTTATTTCGGCCACCAGGTATTTTTGACAATACCTTTCTGAAAAATTTGTCATCAAGCTCAAACTCTGATAAACTTTCTCTGCATTTTTCTAAAGCTTCTTCTATCGGAAGTTCTTCCCAAGATTCGGTCATTCTCTCTTATTGATAATACATGGGATACTTGGTTGTAACATTTGGTTCGTTCCTCAGTGGAGCCTTTGATTGAAATTGAAGTGGAGTCGCCAAGTGGATGTCTGGACTCTGAAGTGCCTGATCTCTGTCCACCATCAAAGAACAGAACTAAGCATGACAAGCCTTCAAAAATAGGAGCACTTCCTCCATTGGGGTTTAAAGATGAACCGAGCGCTTGAATCCCCAATGGTGCGCGCAGATACAGGTTGACCGAGGCTTTTACAAGTCGGTTTCTTCCACTGTAGAGCTGCAGAGTGGTTGCATTGATTTACCTGAGGAGTTCCCCAGCGGAGTCGCCATTATGTTATCACTCAGGTTGTCCCTAGGCTCCTATTAGGGATACGGCCGAGGTAACCACAAACCAATCTTATGATTGCAGGTTCTAGCCCACCTGCAATTGGAGAGGGCTCTCTCCTTTAGATTCAACCTTAGTTGATCTAGATTCAACCTTAGTTGATGATTTTAGTCTAGCTTTCTGACTTCAAGGGAATGCTGACTGTGATTGGAAGGAAGGTAGGATTCTTGAATAAAGAGGCACAGTAAGATGTTATATGTTTTGAACCATTGGGCATGTTGTCACTGATTGAGGCATGCGAGCGTTTTCTTGGTCACAAGGGGATATGGAGTGGGATAGCCACACAGGATACAATACTCAGTCTGCTGAAAGTACGGAATGAACATCAGGGATGAAAGGCAAAAGAGAATCATTTCATCATGCTGACAAAGGGGAGAAGTGGATGAGTGGGATCCCGGAGGAGTTAAGAATTCCAAAGACATGCACTCATATGTGAAAGAAACGGGGTAAACCAGATCATTTAAGAATACAAGCTCATAACCATTTCTGAAGAAAACATCGAAAAGTGCAGAAATTGAACTTAAGGTGTACTGAAACAAATCTTAAGCTATTCTTTTTTCCTGCAACATAGAAGGGCGGAAAGATGATAAAACATAAAATAGACAGGGAAGAAAAACACTTATTGGATCATGCAGAGACACAGGAATTCCGTGATCATTCCTTGGCCAAGAGAAAACAACAAGTTGTTTCACAATCCATGCTTTCAACAATCTTTGATTATGAAAAATATGACAGTTACAGTGCGAGTCTTCACTCAGAGAAATTGATGGAAAGGAAACTGACCAACAACTACTACTACCAACCAACCAACCCTTTACAATATCACTTCGGGTGGTATTTATAAACAAAATATCAGGAAGACATCATTACAATTGACCTTGACAGGTCGGCTTAGAACTCTTCAAAAATCTAAATGCTGGTGGAATTAAATGCAAGTAAATATTTTTGGCTGCGCTGGGGGCAGGTGAATTGGAACAGGTGACGAGGTGGCCTTTGGGGACCAGATGCGGTGCTGCTGAAGTGAATGAGCTTCGGGGCTGCATTTCGGCTTTGGTGCGAATTGAATGTGCAATTATTACGATTTGAGAGCTTCAATTAATTTCGCTCTCCTTCTGTGAATCTGCTAGAAGATATTCAATTTTCTCTTGCTTTGGGCCGCCGCTCAAGATATTCTCTGATACACTTTCCCACTACATTTATGGCGTCCGCCGTCAACTGATACTCTTTGACACACTTGATACCTGTTGATTTGATCTGATACACTTTAAACTCTGTGAATGATCTGTTGCTGTCTTCAAACCGGATCCTTTGGCACGTTTGGGCGATTTTCGGGCTTTTTCGGCGCGCAGTGGGCTCGGAAACCAGAAGATTCCCTGAAGATTCCTTGAAATGGCCTATTTCCCGTAGCGATGCGCGAATTAGCGCATTGGAAACTGCCTCTGTTTCTTGATCTGCAGCTCCGAAGTGCGACTTTTCTTCCTACGCAAAGCTTTTTCAGCTTTTCTGGCTACTGACGTAAGCATGGTGTCGGTTGTACAGTGGATGACGTCATCAGTGGGTCCCTGGTACAGCGCGACGTGGTGAGGTACTGGATGAACTATTAGTGGAGAGGTTCTGATGCGATATCGCGATATTGCGTCGGCGGGGAAAGAGGGGGATCATTGGGTTGGACATTTTGGTGCTTGCGACTGCCGATATGCGATATCGCGATATCCCATCGGTGGAGAGGAAAGGTGGATGGGTTGGACACTCGACGTTTGTGATCGTCGATCACCGATATCGCAATATCGCATCGGCGGGGGACGGATTGGCTATGTTTTGCATGAATGTGAGAGTGTGAGGTTGCGACGCGAAAAATGGTTTTGAGGGGAAAAGGTAAGTAAGTGGGTGTGAAGGTCATATAAGGTTTTCGGAAGGGGTCTGACTACGTCGGGGGGACTTTATACTTTGGAAGGAGTCCATCGTATTTTGGGAAGTGGTTAGGGGGTCGGGGCTCTTGCTTAGTTTCTGATAAACTGAACAATTCCCGGGAACTGATATGGTTATTTTTCAACAAGGGGAGGGATATTACATAAGGGATTTTACTTAATATTAATACGGGGATGGGAAACATAGGGAGCTACATAATAATGTTAGTGGTTAGTATGGAGATGATAAGAAAGCATTAAGTTCAGTAGACTTAGGCTGTTACAGGGGTAGGACCATATTTCAGGAGAAGATATGGAAAAACTTTGAGTAAAGCAGATCTTTTCTCAACCAGAGTGATGAAGATGAGGAACTCAAGAGGTGTCAAGCAGATCTTGACCTCTTTTAGGGATGTTAGTTAATGATTGGGGAAAACAGATAAGGGAAGTCAGTTATACCTCATTTGAGCCCTTTTTGCTTACAAATCTTTGCTGATTATGTTCTGCATGATATGATACTTGCAAACTTGGAACTAGTCAGCAATTCAATCAGCCTCAGAACTACCTACCCAGCCTACTTGCCTAGCATTTTTTCTTCTTTTGCTTGGGTGCACTTAGACTTGCAAACCCATCATACATTTTCTTTTGATGCTTTCCTATCTACATAATACCCTTATTTCTTCCAGAGCCCAGATTAAACTGTTGGACTCTTCTGTTTCTCTACCTATCTAAGAGTCTGCCAAGATTAAACTGTTTGGACAGACCTACAATCTCTATATTCTAAAATATGAAATTTAACCCTAGGGAGACCAAGATTAAACTGTTTGGACCTTCCTTTAACTAACAGTAGCGATACTAGGAAAACTTTACAAAATTTGAAGGCAATTAAATGAACTTGAAGTAGCCTTCTTCATATGGAGACTGTTTAAGCAAATATGGAGCATTGCAGCAAGAAAGGTACAACATATTTGGCCTGTGAAATGCCAATCATGAAAAATGAATACCTGCTGTAGTAGGAGCTAACAGTGGCTCCACTTGGGGATGGCTTCTCCTTGCAAGAAGTCAAGAACAGCAGGCCAGAATGCCTTGATTTTTAGTTTCTTGATATCCTCTGCAAAATTTAATTCCTTCGGCCGCTTTATTTCTTCTACCTACCTACCCTAACCAGCAACTGCTTTGCCGTTAGGTAAAATCAAATAACTAGTGCAGCCATTTAAGCAATTGTAAAACGAGATAATCTTGCTGACTGATCATTTCTGAACGCAAAAGTATTGTCCGGGCGCGTGCTTTTACAACCAAAATTGTGGCCTCCATCACTTGCCGCTGAAGCTTACGGTCTCCACTGAGGAAACATGTTAGCAAAATTTTGTTAAGCCAAAGTTCCATGTAATCTGCGATTGGATCAATGAACTTACCCTATGAGAGAACTTCCTCTGCTTCATTTGAATCTTCAGTAGAATCATGCAGAATCTGTGAATTAACAGGTGGCGGCATCTTCTCCTGAGTTGAGGACGGGAGTCTTCGACATGATTTGGGAACTTCTGGGTCGAGGGGAGCAACTGCATCTTCGGTAATGAGCCTAGCAGATGATCCTTCTGTCTTTCCCTTGGATCCCAGATCACACAAAATCCTCAAGTCCTCAGGCAACAGTGTTCCCTCCTGAATATGGGCATGGAAGCATAGGTATGATTCCAAGTTCTTTGGGCTGGAAGGATCAGTTACATCATCGGTAATGACCCTAGCCGTTGATCCTTCCGTCTTTCCCTTGGAACCCAGATCATACTCAAACTGTAATTTAGGAGACAACACTATTTCCCGTTGAACTAGAGGAGGAAGATTTTGGCAAAACTCTTGAGGGTTGCGAAAATCATAAGACTGAGTTTGAGATCCCAAGAGTTCAATTTCATTCTCATATTTTTGCACAACGAACTCAAGGAACAATTTATTCCGGCCGCGAGGTATTGTTGACAATACCTTTCTGAAAAATCTGTCATCAAGCTCAAACTCTGATAAACTTTCTCTGCATTTTTCTAAAGCTTCTTCTATCGGAAGTTCTTCCCAAGATTCGGTCATTCTCTTTTGTTGTTAATACATGGGACACTTGGATATAACATTTGGTTCGTTCCTCAGTGGAGCCTTTGATTGAAATTGAAGTGGAGTCACTAGGTGGATGTCTGGACTCTAAAGTGCCTGATCTCTGTCCACCATCAAATATCAGAACTAAACATGACAAGCCTTCAAAAATAGGAGCACTTCCTCCATTGGGGTTTAAAGATGAACCGAACGCTTGAATCCCCAATGGTGCGTGCAGATACAGGTCGACCGAGGCTTTTACAAGTCGGTTTATTCCACTGTAAAGCTGCAGATTGATTGCATTGATTTATCTGAGGAGGTCCCCAGCAGAGTTTCCATTATGTTATCACTCAGGTTGTCCCTAGACTCCTATTAGGGATACGACCGAGGTAACCACAAACCAATCTTTTGATTGTAGGTTCTAGCCCACTTGCAATTGGAGAGGACTCTCTCCTTTAGATTCAACCTTAGTTGATCTAGATTCAACCTTAGTTGATGATTTTAGGCTAGCTTTCTGACTTCAAGGGAATGTTGACTGTGATTGGAAGGAAGGTAAGATTCTCGAGTAAAGAGGAACAGTAAGGTGTTATAATTTTTGAACCATTGGGCATGGAGTCACAGATTGAGGCATGCGAGCGCTTTCTTGGTCACAAGGTGATACGGAGCGGGATAGCCACGCAGGATACAATATTCAATCTACTGAAAGTACGGAATGAATATCAGGGATGAAAGGAAAAAAAGAATCATTTCATCAAGCTGACAAAGGGGAGAAGTGGATGAATGGGATCCCGGAGCCATTAAGAATTCCAAAGACATGCACTCATATACGAAAGAAACAGGGTAAACTAGAGCAGTTAAGAATTCTAGCCCATAACTATTTCAGCAGAAAACATCGAAAAGTGCAGAAATTGAACTTAAGGTGTATTTAAACAAATCTTAAGCTATTCTTTTTTCCTGTAGCTTAGAAAGGCGGAAATATGATAAAAACATAAAATAAACAGGGAGAAATAACACTTATTGGATCATGCAGAGACACAGGAATTCCGTGATCATTCCTTGGCCAAGAGAAAACAACAAGTTGTTTCGCAATCCATGCTTTCAGCAATCTTTGATTATGAAAAATATGACAGTTATAGTGCGAGTCTTTACTCAGAGAAGTTGCTGGAAAGGAAACTGACCAACAAATACTACTACCAACCAACCAACCCTTTACAATATTGCTTCAGGTGGTATTTATAAACAAAATATCAGGAAGACATCATTACAATTGACCTTGACAGGTCGGCTTAGAATTCTTCAAAAATCTAAATGCTGCTGGAAATAAATGCAAGTAAATCTTTTTGGCTGCGCTCGGGGCAGCTGAATCGGAACAGGTGATGAGGTGGCCCTTGGGGACCAGATGCGATGCTGCTGAAGTGAATGTGCTTTGGGGCTGCAGTTCGGCTTTGGTGCAAATTGAATGTGCAATTATTATGATTTGAGAGCCTCAAGTATTTCGCTCTCCTCCCGTGGATCTGCTGGAAGATATTCAAATTTCTCTTTCTTTGGGCCACTGCTCAAGATATTCTCTTATACACTTTGCCGCTACATTGATGATTTCCGTCGTCGACTGATACTCTTTGACACGCTTGAAGCCTGTTGATTGAATTTGATACACTTTAAACTCTGTGAATGATCTGCTGCTATCTACAAACTGGATCCTTTGGCACGATTGGGCGATTTTAGGTCTTTTTCGGTGCGCAGTGGGCTCGGCTTATCAAAAGATTCCTTGAAGATTCCTTGAAATGGCCTATTTCCCGTAGCGAAGCGCTATTTGCGCATCGAAAATTGCCTCTGTTTCTTGATCTGGAGCTCCGAAGTGCGAATTTTCTTCCTGCGCGAAGCTTTTTCGGCTTTTCTGGCTCTTGACATAAGCACTGCGTCGGCTGTACGGCGGATGACGTCATCAGTGGGTCCCTGGTACAGCG
Organism: Pinus taeda; assembly: GCA_000404065.3. Taxonomy (NCBI): domain Eukaryota; kingdom Viridiplantae; phylum Streptophyta; class Pinopsida; order Pinales; family Pinaceae; genus Pinus; species Pinus taeda. The sequence continues at coordinate 2,124 of APFE031004163.1, read as the reverse complement.
TGATGTGGTGAGGTACTGGATGAACTGTTGGTGAAGCGGTTCCGATGCGATATCGCGATATCGCGTCGGCGGGGAAAGAGGGGGATCATTGGGTTGGACATTTTGGTGCTTGCGACTGTCGATATGCGATATCGCGATATCGCATCGGCGGAGAGGGAGGGGTGAACAAAGTGGACACTTGGCGTTTGTGATCGTTGATCGTTGATTTCGCGATGTCACATCGGTGGGGAACGGATGGGCAATGTTTTGCATGAAAGTGAGATGACGAGGTTGCGATGCGAAAACGGCTTTGAGGGGAAAAGGTAAGTAAGTTGGTGTGAAGGGATTTTGAAGTTTCGGAAGGGGTCCGACTACTTCGGGGGAGTTTTATAGTTAGGAAGGAGTCCATAGTATCTGGAAGGTGGTTTCGGAGGTTGGGTTCTTGCTTAGTTTCTGACAAACTAAACAATTCCCGGGAACTGATATTGTTATTTTTCAACCAGGGGAGGGATATTACATAGGGGAATTTACTAAATATTAATACGGGGATGGGAAACATAGGAAGCTATATAATAATGTTAGTGGTTAATGTGGAGATGGTAAGAAATCGCTAAGTTCGGGAGACTTAGGCTGTTACAGTGGGTAGGACCATACTTCGGGAGAAGATATGGAACAACTTTGAGTAAAGCAGATCTTTACTCAACCGGAGTGATGAAGATGGTGAACTTAAGAGGTGTCAAGCAGATCTTGACCTCTTTTGGGGATGTTAGTTAGTGATCGGGGGGGGAAACAGAGAAGGGGAGTTAGTTATACCTCATTTGAGCCTTTTTTCTTACAAATCTTTGTTGATTATGCTCTGCATGATATGATACCTGCAAACTTGGAACTTGTCAGCAATTCAACAGCCTCAGAACTACCTACCCAGCCTACTTTCCTAGCATTTTTCTTCTTTTGCTTGGGGTGCACTTAGACTTGCAAACCCATCATACATTTTTCTTTTGATGCTTTCCTATCTACATACTACCCTTATTTCCTCCAGAGCCCAGATTAAACTGTTGGACTCTTCTATTTCTCTACCTATCTGAGAGTCTGCCAAGATTAAACTATTTGGACAGACTTACAATCTCTATATTCTAAAACAAGAAATTTAAACCTAGGGAGACCAAGATTAAACTATTTGGACCTCCCTTTAATTAACAGTAGCGATACCAGGAAAACTTTACAAAATTTGAAGGCAATTGAATGCACTTGAAGTAGCCTTCTTCATATGGAGACTGTTTGAGCAAATATGGAGCATTGTAGCAAGAAAAGTACAACATATTTGGCCTGTGAAATGCCAATCATGAAAAATGAATACCTGCTGCAGCAGGAGCTAACAGTGGCTCCACTCGGGGATGGCTTCTCCTTGCGGGAAGTCAAGAACAGCAGGCCAGAAACACCTTGATTTTTAGTTTTTTGGCTGTCCTCTGCAAAACTGGGAAGCATCGCCTGCTTTCTTTCGCGTGTTCCCGGTACTATAAACTCTAAAAAGTCAAAAAGTATGTACAAACCAATCATCGCCTGCTCCTTCAAGCAGGAGGATCATTGTAGTGCTTCAACATCCGGCCGTTGATCGGGCCTTCTTCTGCTGTGCTGTTATCAAGCGATTTGAGAAAGTAGGTGTTATTGCCTTGCACATCACTGATAGTGTATGGACCTTTCCACAGAAAATCAAATTTAGCATGTTTGCCCTTGTCTTCCCTTCTTGCGTCCCATCTTAGGACTTTGTTGCCTACCCAAAAATCCTCTGCTTTGGTTTTTTGTCGAACATTTTCTTGAGTTTTTCCTGTAGGCTTTGAGCTCTATTGAAAACTTCTTCTCTGGTTTGCTGAAGATGAATGGTCTGATTAATCCTTCTCTGCATGTCGTTTGGTTCAGCCTGAATTTCTTGCAATAGTTTGATAGTTGGTATGCCCAGAGATGAAGGGAACCTAGCCTCCATGCCATACACAAGTTCATAGGGGCTCATCTCGATGGATTTTTTGGTGGTCATTCAGTCTGCCCATAAGGCGTTGGTGAGCTTTTTGTGCCAGTTCTTTTTGTTTTCTTCTAGCATCTTCTTTATGATATTGATGAGGCTCTTATTGGAGGACTCGGCCAGGCCAT
>APFE031004161.1:45186-77113 GCA_000404065.3 Pinus taeda | reverse complement strand
GACTCCTATATATAGAAAGGAGGTTTTGTCATTTGTATCATCTAAGAATTGTTCATTTATGTAATGTAAAGGAGGTTGCCCCCTCGAAGAGCCTAAATTCTAAGGCGTTGATCTATCTTTTCTTGAGCTGGTTTCATAACAATCTCTAACACCATTTTATCTTTTAAATGCCCAATAACTAATTTAGTGAATTTGCAGTAATGAAAGAAACTGAAACTAAAACCTTTAGATACATTCACTAAATATACTGAGTATTCTAACCTAACATGCACAATGGAAAATAAAATCTAAAAACAATAACACCATAAAACATAATGATACCAAAGATACCCAGGAAACCCCGATTTGGGAAAACTTGTAATGTGTGTGTTATTTATTTCTTCTTTTACAAATGCTCTTATTCTGGAAATTACAAAGAGGAGGGAGAACCTTCCCTTTCACTCACTAACCTCTAAAAAGCGCTCAACACCCAAATTGGATTGCACCTTGCCCTCTCAGGCTTCTATCCCTATGCACAACCCTCTTGTCCTGCGCGTTGTACATAATTTGTATGGCCCTTTGCGTGACCCTCCTACATTGAGAAATTCGCCTTGGCTGAAGGTGAAAACTCGTTGGAAAATTTGAGAGTTGAATGCCTCTTTTCCTTTCCCTCTCTACATTGATATGAGTGCCCTAATTGTTGAACACACTTGTTGCAAATTCTAAGAAGAACACACACAATTATGATGCACTAAGTCGATATGTCCACCAATTGCCTTATCTCCCTTTATAACTCGATTTCGGCCCCGCCTAGCATTCCCAAAGGCTAAGAATACTTTTTAACATAAGGCTAAGATCAAATTATAACTTGACTTTGGAAAAAATAAAATTTTCCTAAGTTAATACTTAGGAAATAAATAAATATGCAATAGTGGAGATATGTGGGTCCCTTTGCTAGTCTAGGCATCATATACTAGGCAAAACCCTTGCTCTCTAACTCCATTCAACAAATATCATGATAGATTTCCCATAAGGTGAGGTGCTTGGTTGAATTACTCCCTACTTCAGCTGTTATTTCAATTGTTTCTCATCTTATCTACTTTTAGGAGAAATTGTCCATGCAACCCAATGTTTGGCAATGGAAAGCTAGGCAACAATTGTATCTCACACTCCACCCCTCTTAAGTGGCAACCCTTTAGGCTCTTGAAACACACCTTTGTATGCCTACAACAACTCCTTAACCTAACATTCTTGCTATTTAGTACACCCTTCTAGTGATACCTTTAATTTTACCAATTAATCACTTAGTTAATTATGTTTGAAGAAAAGTAATAAAAAGTTCCTACTATTATTATCATTTTCGTGTCTTGGTTCATGTTTACTAAAGAGATTTTGGATTTATCTTTGTTTGGATTAATGATGAAAGACTTCCCATCCTTTATTAAATGGTATTGGTTTGCTCTCCTTGTGAAGATTACGTCCCTTGTATATATGCAGAGGCTTCCAAACACTACACCACACACAAACCAAGTGCTCCCACATCCACCTCCATGATCAAAATTTCAAGGGGGTTATAGTCTAAGTTCGAACGTATAAGTCATAAAGTCATATTTTTATGTAAAAGGGAACTTAATAGATATGTAATGGATGGGTTCAAACTTAATCAAAGTTGAGTTCGTCTATAAGACACCTTATAAGAAGGCAATAGGAATAGAGTGAATGCTGAGAAGGAGAGGTCCGAAAATTGGCCTCATTGCATGTGATGGTTCTTCTTAATTGTCACAGACCTAGGTATAAACCCTTTTTCATTTTTTTAGCTAATGCCTATCCTTAACCTCACATAGGAAACCTTCGAACAAGTTTTGTTTATAATTCTTGTCTTTAGAAATCATATCCCCAAGTTTCAATTTTATCGCAAGATCCCTATTTGTATACATGCCTTTGCTTTTAGTTAATAATCCAAACTTAGTAAACTTGCTCCATCTAAATGTACTCCATCTATATCTTCGTAAAGGATTGCAACCTGAGTTCTTTGGTGGTGTAGTCTTTCTATGGTGGTGAGTTAACATCATGTGGCAATTTATGTTATGTTGCGTGACAACTAACAGGTATTCTAGATCTTTGTGCATGATAGTTCTATTACTTGATTCACTGTGGGCGAAGTACTACTCCCCGCACCCTTGGGAATAATTCTTGAACTTTCTCGATTATTTTCATTTATCGAGGCATTGTTCCTTGGTTGGAACAACCCAACGAGAATCCTCTACCTTTCCATCTTCACGTGATCGCTGCAGAGGTGTGTATTGAGAATTGTGGACGGTCTGGATTGCATCCCCTAAATCTAACAATGTCGGTTTAGAATGTTAACCCTAATCTTCCTTTGGCTCCAGCTACCATATCACTTGGTTGGCGAAAAAGCTGGAGGTGTTGTCCTAAGCTCCCACTGTCATGCCTCTCCCTTGCCTGTTTGCAGCTCGTCAGAACCCTGGCCACTATGCATGCCTCATGGTAAGTTTGAGGTTTTGAAAGCTTATATGGTCACTTCCATTTTTTTTTTGCCTTATATAGTGTTTTACTTCATTCATGCTATTGGTTCATTATTGTGTGTATTATGCGGTTACAGACAAAAGGAGACTGACCGTGAATTCAATACTGGAAAGCTTGACCCTGTATCCAACCTCCTTCCAATAGGTTTTTTTTTTGTTAACCCCTATTCCTCATTGACCAACATTGGTTATCTTACATGGTTTTTTTTTATAGCATTTCCTTGGTTCTGTATATATATATATATATATATATATATTATAATATATATAATATATAATATAATATTCCACTGATTTACCCAATTGATAAGGGTTACTTGATCTTACAAGTATCCCATTCCAAGTGAGGGTTTATTTGGTTTTCCATCTCTCAGACCTTCCCGACCACTACATAATAGGTAATTTTCGTGTTAGCGGTTAGTCCTTTTTTTTTTGTTATTTTGCTTTACCTAAAATTTTAGCTCTCGATGTTCGCTTATCCTTGGGGGTTTCTGTCATATTCAATTTTTTTTTTTGATTCCATATTTATTTTGATTTCCCCACTAAGAGTTAATCTATCTCCTCTTACTCTGTCGCAGGTGTGTAGAAACCCATTTCTTGTTCCTAACCAGGTAAAGATTCCCTTCTCACTCCACACTGTGTATGTTTTTTTCCTGGCAATTTTGCTCTTACTGCATTACAACACTTATACTTCGAAGTTTCTTGTTTGTCTTTGAGGTTCTAGCTGCAGGTATGGCAAGTACCCTTTTGTTGAGTTTATGGCCAAATGCCACCAGTTCTCAGTCATTGATGGCTATTCATGTTTCTTTCCAGGTTGGTGTTCTGAACATACTTCTTGAGGCGTTTCAAATATGATGTGGAATACATATCGCTATTCGAAGTATTGTTCAATCTACTATCTCTGGCTATCCCAAACTTAAAGAACGTAAAGCTTTATTTCTTTTGATTTGTTGCTAGATTATGGGTGAAGGACTTTAGAGGGGGTTGTAGCTTCAACTTTTCCTATGCACCAAGTTTGTTTTTGTAATCTACAAGGGAATTTTCATATTTCCCATCAACATACTTATTGTAATCTATTGACCTTATTCATGGATTATTATTTTGGTTTTGGTGTTTGTGACCATGACTTCCAGTCTGTAACCGTATATAGTCATAATTCATCATTTTTGTTTCTATTTTTGTTTGGTATCAATATGGAACCCTTTCACTTTATATAATTATATATTTTGGCTTCTTATACTCGTTGTAGATGTTAAAAGATAAATGAATTCTAAAGTTTCTATTTTCTTATTGTGTACAATGTGGGATGCAAAGGTCGGTTAGCTAAAAAAAATAAAATTAAAAACTCGTATGCTCTTCTTTTAGATGATATTTCTATTTACAAATTTCTTATAAAGTCTATTCCCATGTTATTGTTCAGTGAATTAGCAAGTCAGTAATTATTATGATGGCATGAATAACTACATCTTTCTAGTTGGATTTTCGCTCAAGTTAACAATTGCCTTTGGTTCGTTTCTTCCCCAATTATAGATATTAATAATTCTTGAATAATTATTAGAGCGCACTAGTTTCTTAAAAGAAACAATATCTATCCCGACCATATGTTTGTTTATCCAAGTTTTCTCTGTCAAAAATCGTGGGTATGTATATTCCATTTCTATGCCCAGTTTTACTTCAGAACTGGCGACATTATCGAGTCTTTAGAATTTATATTTAAACATGTATTAAAATTTGTTTCTTGCTTTCCTTGTACCTGTGTTATCGAATTTTTCCAATACCAAGAATATATAGGTACGGATTTAAAGTATGAAGGACGATTAACTTGTTTTGGTTTTTAATTTATTTATTTTGTGTTGTTTCCTTATAGTCCACCACTATATTGAATTATAGGTTCGGATGTACTTACCTCTCAGTTTTCAGAATTCAGGTTTTACGAGCATGGTATTCACTCGATATTCGTCGTGTTACAAGCTTCCTTTTACTATTCGTGCCCAAATTTCCACTCATTAAACAATAATTAGTTTACCCAAATGATTTTGTTTGTAATCATATCTCATTATTTGATATTAATGAAAGGAAGTGTTATTTTGAGTAAACAATTATGTGGAGGAGTTGATTATGGTTCTAGTGTTTAACCTACCGAGTGATAGAGGGCAACAAACACCCATGGAGACACAGGGAGGAGGGACCTCCAGTCCCTCCTATAGTAACATGGTAGCAAATAGAGGAAGAGGAGGGAAAAAGACAACCATATGATGGCTTCCCACATGGCCTGAGTAGTCTTCTTCCCAGACATGTGAGGTATGATTTTTTATTTTATTTTATTTTATTTTATTTATTTATTTATTTATTTTTTTTTTTAACTAAAATGGTTATGAATTTTATTTACATGTTAAAAGCAGAGAGGGTCTTTGCCGAAGCAGCCCTGCATACATGGCTGTAATCCTTCTTTTGCTGCCTTTGGAATATGGCAGTTTCACAAATTTTGGAAAAGACTTTCCCCATTTACAATTAAGATCCCTTTCATGAGAGTGCTACCTAAGTTCGCCAACCGATCTACTTCCTTGTTGGAATTTATGAGAATGTGATAAAGTTTGTATGAGTCAAAGCCCAACAGGACTCTCTTTAGTCTGTCCATGATTTTGTTGAGTCCAGCATTGTTGAAATATTCCTCCTTGATTAGTTTTTTAATTAAAATTTATGAGTCTCCAAAGACTTGGATATCTTTGACTCCTTTCTCTCTGGCAATGTGGCAAGCCTTAAGTAGCCCGAGAATCTCCGCTTGATTGTTTGTTTTCTCACCAAGGCCCCAGGCAAAAGAATCAGTGAAGGTCCCTTCCGGAGAGTAGATGATCCCACCAGCACCTACGGCTTCGGGGTTCCATTTGGATGCCCCATCAAAGAAAATGGTAGTTAGATTTTGGGCCCTCCACCAGCTTTGAAAGATGTCATCTGTCTCTCTTTTTCTCCAGTCCAGGTTTGCTTTCAGGGGTGTAATGCAGTACTTTGGGGGATGTGGCTCCAGGGCCAGCCACCTCTTTTCTTTTGAATCAGTTACCGGAGAACCCTCAGTATGAACATTTTTATGCCAACGTTCCAAATCCCAACTGGGATCCATCATCAGGACTTATGAATGATGATAAAAGAAGAGCTGCTTAGAAGGAAATGAATAATAATGTGGATAATTTTTTTTAGGATCAGTAGAATGTCGGCTTGAATGTTTAATTTTAATTAATTTAATTAATTATTCATTCAATCATTTATAAACTAAATGGCAATAATGATTAAATATTTAACATATGTTTTAATAACTATTTTTATTTAACTTATTTATTTGTTTTTTTTATTTTTGCTTGAGAAATGTTTTATTTTTAAATAATTTAGTCATTTTTAAGGAATAGTGAAATATTTAAGAATAGAGAATATTAAAATTTGAATTAATAATAAGAGTTCTTTGATTAAATTTTTTATTAATGATAATAATAAATAATATATATTATTGTTATAGTTTATTAATTATTAAATTAATTATATTGAATTAAATTAATTAATATAATATTAAAATTATTAATATTAGTATATTTATTTAAATTAATTAATATTAATTAGTTTAAATTTAATATTTAATATTAATATATTAAATTAACCTAATTATTATATTAATATAAATATTAAATTATTATTAATATTAATATATTATTAATTAATTAATATAATATTAATATTAAATTAATTGATTTATTTTTTTAATTATATAATATTTGTTTATTTATTTTTATTTTTATAATAATTATTTATTTAATGATAAAGGTAAAAGATATGCTGTACCTGGGATGCGTTGGCGATCCTGATTTCCCTGATCAAGGGAAGCCAGCTCCCGCTAATCTCCAAGCCATTGTCTCTATTCAGATTATGAGGATGTTTTATAATTTCGAGTGCTTCTCTGATCTTTCATCTATGATGCTACTCCTCCCTTGCGACAATTGAGGCACTTTCCAAGCGGATATGGTGTTTTGTTTTTGAGGAGTGTTCTGCCAGGGCTGAAGTACGAGACCTTTCATTCCTAATATCGGCGCCATGCTCCTTGAGCCTCGTGTGTAGGGAGCGACCTGTTTCACCAATGTAGCTTTTTCCACATGAACAATCTATTTTATAGACTCCTTTAAGCTGATGTTTGTCAATATCATCTTTTACAGACCTCATATCTTACCTAATCGTTCCAGGTGCTGAGAAATGTGTGATAATGTTTTTCTTCTTTAGGAATCGTTCCAGGTGCTGAGCAATGTGTGATAATGTTTTTCTTCTTTAGGAATCATTCCAGGTGCTGAGGAATGTGTGATAATGTTTTTCTTCTTTAGGAATCGTTCCAGGTGCTGAGAAATGTGTGATAATGTTTTTCTTCTTTAGGAATCGTTCCAGGTGCTGAGAAATGTGTGATAATATTTTCTTCTTTAGGAATCATTCCAGGTGCTGAGAAATGTGTGATAATGTTTTTCTTCTTTAGGAATCGTTCCAGGTGCTGAGAAATGTGTGATAATGTTTTTCTTCTTTAGGAATCGTTCCAGGTGCTGAGAAATGTGTGATAATGTTTTTCTTCTTTAGGAATCGTTCCAGGTGTTGAGAAATGTGTGATAATGTTTTTCTTCTTTAGGAATCGTTTCCGGCCTGATCAAGGGGTCTTCTTTGAAATATTGTTGCTGAGCCGCTTCCAAGAGAAGGGTCTTAGCTTTTGCAGCAACTTGGGTTGGAGAGTGTTGCGTATCATTGAATATCTGCTGATTTCGAGTTAACCACAACTGCCAGCATGCAAATTTGGGCAGCGCTATCCAAACTTTGTGCCAAAAGGACTTAGGAGGGATACTTTGGGGGTAGCTGGCACTCCATGTCGCAAAAAGGTCCGGAACAGAGATTTGCTAAGGGATAGAGATCTGAAGATCATGGAGTAGAAGCCCCCATAGCTCCTTGGCAAAAGGGCAGTCCAAAAACAGGTGTTGGGTAGTTTCTAGGTTACCTCTGTAGAGCGCACAGCTATGAGGCCCTTCGATCTTCCTTTTTGCCAGATTGTCTCCTGTCAATAAAATTAACTTTTGGGAGAGCTAACGGCTCCCAAACTTGTTTCCAAAAGGCAGGAGTATGGTTGATATTCCTAGATCCCTGAAGAGTCCTGTATCCCTCTGCTGATGTGTAAACTCTAGTCTGGCCCCATCCCCATCGGTCTTTCTTGAATTTGTTGACAGGTGTGGCATCTTCAAGCAGGTCCTCAAGCAAGATTGATTGGTCTCTTAGGCGCTCGGGTACTCCATGGAAATCCCATCTTATCCAGTCTCCATGGTTGTCCCAAATGCTAGATCATAAACTCTGTTTACTCCAGCTCGTTCAAGCCAATTTCTGAGATCAGCGATATCCTCTTTTTCTGCCAGCGGTTCACTTCCCATTATTCGATCTTTCCACAGGTGGGTGCGCTTACCATTTCCGGGAATTCTGTACATGAGTTTTTTGAAGAAATCGCTGCTTTTACAACAGAGCCTCCATACCTGCGAACAAGACGCTATAGTCTGCAGTTGCATTTTGCTAAGCGCATCGTTATCTGTATATTTTGACTGTAAAATTATGCTGACGGGGTGGGTGGGATTGTGGATCATTTTCCACAAGAGTTTGGCGCCCAGTGCTATGTTGACAAGGGAGGGGTCCCTAATTTGAAGTCCACCCTCATCAATCGACCTCTTAACTATGTCCCAATTAACTAAATGCATATTTTTATCATTGCCTTTCCCGTCTTGCCACAGGAAATTCCTGAGAAGGGTAGCAATCTTATCCATGACATGTCTGGGGGCTAGAAGAAACGCTGCCTGATAAATGGGCAGAGCTGACAGTTGAGATTTTATTAGAATGGTTTTGTCGCCTTTTGTTAACCAGTATCCTCCCCAGACAACAATTTTAGATTTGATCTTGCTGATGATGTGTGTCCATAGGGACTTCTTGTTCACCCCTGAGGAAATGGGAAGACCAAGGTATCTGAAACTGTCCCATTGAGCTTGTCCTTTGAACCTAAGGATCTTCGATATATTGGTGATCTCTTGCTAATCAGTGTTCCAACTGTATATTTCGCTTTTGCTCTTGTTGATAAGAGCACCAGTCACCCTGCAATAACTTCTCAACATTGTCGAAAGCTTTTGCTATTCTGGTGAAAATGCCTCCAAGGAGTAGAGAATCGTCCGTGAAGAGGGCATGATTCAGAGGAGTTGCTACATTAGAAGGTTTGAGACCCGGGAGAGAGCCAACGGTTTTTTCAGCTGCTAGTTTTCTACTGAGAGAGTCCACCATGAGTATGTACAGGAAGGGAGAGAGTGGGCATCCCTGCCTGATACCTCTCTGAGCTCGAAAGAAGTTGGTTGGATGACTGTTGATGAGGGGAGAAATCCACGGGGATTCAATGCATGCTTTTATGAGCTAGACAAATTGATGAGAGAAACCAAAAGAAAGTAGAACTTTGCATAGGAACAAGCAATTTACTCTATCGAATGCATTCGCCATGTCAAGTTTGATCAACATACCTTTCTCCCCTCGCTGCTTGCTTGAGTGAATGGTCTCCTGAACTTGGATGACGTTGTCCATAATGTATCTGCCTTCCACGAATCCACCTTGAGTGCTGGAAATCAACTTTTTAAGCAGGGGCTTGAGTCAATTTGCTAGGAGTTTGGCTATGATTTTGTAAGATGCGTTACACAGCGAGATAGGCCTGAATCTTGCAAAGGTGTCAGGATTGGTTTCCTTGGGGATTAAAGCTAGATAGGTGGAATTGATGCCTCCTCCTATCTTGGCTTTTCTCATAAAACCTTTTATCATTTTGAGGAGATTAGTTTTGATAATTTCCCAACATGATTGGTAAAAATGGATTGTGAATCCATCAGGCCCAGGGGCCTTGTCGGCTTCCATTGACCAGATTACTTTGATAACTTCCTCATTTGTAATGGGTCTGCAAAGGGCTGTATTTTCATCTGAGCTAACAAGGAGGGGGATATTGGAGAGGAAGTCAGGGACTTCCTCTTCATTGCCTTAGTTTCCATCCTAGAATAGATTCCTGTAGTGGGCTTCAGTGGCACCTTTCACTTAGTCGAAGCCTTTGCAGTCTTGGCCCTCCATGGTTTTGATTTCTGCTATATGGTTCCAGGATAGTCTAGCTCTATATTGTCTACGGAAGTAAGTAGTGTTCCGATCCCCTGCCTTTAACCATAGACTTCTGGACTTTAATCTCCAGTATTCTTCTTCAACTCGGAAGGATTGATAAGTGGATCGTTGTGCTTTTACTTCCTCCGCCAAAAGTTCTGCTGTAATATCTTTATCTTCCATTTCAGTTTGCATGGAATGCAGCCTCTGGACTGCCTCTTTTCTTTGATTGGTTGGATTGGGGTCTGGCTTTTTTATCCATTCCTTTAGCGAATATTTTGTGGTCTTCAGCTTTTGTTCCCAAATGTAGCTAGGGGAGCCTGTGATGGATTTAGCCCAAGCTGCTTTCACTGTCTCAATGAAGCCCACTTTCTCGATCCATAGAGGGTTGAAACGAAAGGGAATGGGGCCCAAATCTTCTTCATCTTCCAATAGAAGCTGAATTGGTTTGTGATCAGAGTCAATTTGGGCAAGATTTTTGTAGTGACGATCTTTTTATTCATCAGAAGGGCGCTTTGGACCAGGAACCTGTCCAGACGGGCAGAGATATGATCCGGCCCAGCACGATTATTTGACCATGTAAATAGCCCATGGACTGGAGGGAAGTCTAAGAGGTCCTAATTTTGAACAAACTCCTCCACAAAGGCCAGCATGGAGTCTCTGGTGTTGGAGCCTCCCCTCTTCTCTTTTGGCTTCAGAACTATATTTAAGTCTCCTGCTATGATAATATTATTTGGGGAATGCTGCTTTAGATAAGATGATAAAGAGTTCCAACATTCTCTTTTTTCTACATAATTTACAGGAACATACAGATTTAAGAGAGAGACAGTCAACTTACTAACTTTGTGCATCAATTTTGTGTAGATCCAGTGCTGTGTTTCTTGAGAATTATTGAGCTGGTAAGTGCAATAAGACCATAGAGTATCCAGTCCTTCAGAAGTGCCCCTAGCGTTGACTGCCTTACCTATATTTTTATTCCACTTTGACCTACTGATATCTAGAAGGGAATGCCCTTCGATCTTGGTCTCTTGGAGCATGAGGATGTCTGAGGGTTATGCTTTAAGAAGATCCTTGACTGCTTCTAGTTTGGCGGGGTTCCCCAGTCCTCTGCAATTCCAAGAGACGAGCTTCGTTATTTACTTAGTGGAGGGGTGGGACCTCCCTTGGAAGGTCTCGGCCTGGTATTTCGCCCGATGGACATTTCTATTGTGGCTTGGCTCCCTTGGGTTTTAAGTCTTTTGGCCTCTTCTTCTCTCATTTCTTTACGGGATTTCCTTCCAGCTCTTTTAGTAGGGCGCTCATAGACTTCATCCTTCGAAGATCCTGAGCTCTCTATTGCTTTTTTCCTTGTAACTTCTGCATATGAGGGGTTGGACGGACTGCCCTGTGTGTCTTCAATCTGCTTTTCTTTCTCTCCTTCTTTGCATGGGGGAGTAGTTTCTATATGCACCAGATTTTCATGCTTCGGATCTGCTGGCTTTATCTGTGTGCTTGCTGTCCCTTTTTCAGTTGCTACATCTTCCTGGTTGGGCTTGGAACTGCTTGGCATCCTTGTCGTCTTTCCTTTGCTAGAACCTTTTTTTGGGTGTGTTTCTTTCTGGACTAGAGTCCATTGGTCCTCTTTTTGTTTGTCTAGTTGCTCTTCTGCCTTCTTCTTGCAATGCTTCGCGAAGTGTCCATGCTCGTGGAAATGTCTGCATTTGAACGGTAGCTATTCGTAGTCCAGTTCCTGGATATGTACCCATCCTGCAACTGCAAGTTTGATTGCTTCCGGTAACCCATCCTCCAGATTGACTTCAACACATATTCGAGCACATGAATACTGATCTTTTCTTACAGCTTTGTCGATATATTTGCCCAGTGCATTGCCGATATTTTCAAGGGATTCTTGATTCCAATAGTAGAGAGGCATATGGGGGAGTCTCACCCATACCGGAACTGCAGAGGGGACATCCTGGGAAGGATCGAAGTCTGGGGACCATTTATTCAGATATAATCCCTGCGGTCCCATGAAGTATGGGCCATTTCTGAAGATTAGGCTTCTGCCTTCCGAGCTTTCAAACACAAAGACAAAAAATCCTTTCCCAACGAAGTAGCTTTTAACGCCCTCTTTGATCAAGGGGCTCCAGTTTCTTTGTGTCCAGTCTTCTACTGACTTTGGGGAAGGCCAGAGGCTCGTGAACTGGCCGATGAGGCCTCTCTCTGCCAGATTCAATGCTGCTTTACACGTCTCTTCTTCAGAGAGGGCCACTGAGGGAATCATATCCAACCTCTTGATAAACTTTTGCTGGACCACCGTTGGGCCTCTCTTCGGGCATGCTTCAACCAATGCACGGAACGCCAATACCTCCGAAGGTGGAGTGGGTGAGCCCCCGTTAGTTTCCATGACTTTGAGGGGCGCCACAGGACTGTGCACAGGGGCGCAACAGCCACAAGGGCGCGGGATGAGCTCTCTGCAGTCAACAGGAAAGAAAACAGACCCTCCGTGGCAGTCAGGGGGCTGAGGCGGCCATAGACGCAGGGGGAGGCAATTGGCTAGGTCAGAGCCTCAGCGCGAGCGATGCAGGTCATATAGGTATGCTTTGGTCCTTGACTCCATAAAGGATAATTCTTTTGGATTTCACATCTTTCTTGTTGTGTTGAGCCAACTGCTGAGGGTCAACTAGTTGGGCTAGTGGACTATGCACAAACTCCCAAACACCTTGCTCCTATAGCACTAAACCAATCCCCTCCCTCCAAAATTAGAAATTTGAGGCCCCACCTAAACGATAATTAAATCCCAACCCTAGATATGCCATTCTCATGTTCAAACTAATAAGAAAAACCCTAGCATTGAGTTGTTTCAAGAAAAATCCTAGTGTTGGTCATGACTGGTAAATTGTGGGTAAATTATGCCTTTGCTACTTTTAACCTACTATCGAGAAAATAAACACTTATGTTCCAACCTTTAGTTAGAGGTTGATCTCTAATACCATTTTATCTTTTAAATACCCAATAACTAATTTAGTGAATTTGCAACAATGAAAGAGACTGAAACTAAAACCTTCAGATACATTCACTAAACATACTGAGTATTCTAACCTAGCATGCACAACGGAAAATAAAATCTAAAAATAATAACACCATAAAACATAATGATACCAAAGATACCCAGGAAACCCCAATTGGGGAAAACTTGTAATGTGTGTGTTATTTATTTCTTCTTTTACAAGTGCTCTTATTCTGGAAATTACAAAGAGGAGGGATAAGCTTCCCTTTCACTTAATAACCTCTAGAAAGCGCTCAACACCCAAATTGGATTGCACCTTGCCCTCTCAGGCTTCTCTCCCTATGCACAACCCTCTTTTCCTGCGCGTTGTACGTAATCTGTATGGCCCTTTGCGCGACCATCCTACATTGAGAAACATGCCCTGCCTGAAGGTGACAACTCGATGGAAAATTTAAGAGTTGAATGCCTCTTTTCCTTTCCCTCTCTACATTGGTATGAGTGCCTAATTGTTGAACATACTTGTTGCAAATTCTAAGAAGAACACACACAATTATGATGCACTAAGTCGATATGTCCACCAATTGCCTTATCTCCCCTTTATAACTCGATTTCGGCCCCACCTAGCATTCCCAAAGGCTGAGAATACTTTTTAACATAAGGCTAAGATCAAATTATAACTTGACTTTGGGAAAAATAAAAATTTCTTAAGTCAATACTTAGGAAATAAATAAATATGCAATAGTGGAGATATGTGGGTCGCTTTGCTAGCCTAGGCATCATATACTAGGCAAAACCCTTGCTCTCTAACTCCATCCAACAAATATCATGATAGATTTCCCATAAGGTGAGGTGCTTGGTTGAATTACTCCCTACTTCAGCTGTTATTTCAATTGTTTCTCATCTTGTCTACTTTTAGGAGAAATTGTCCATGCAACCCAATGTTTGGCAATGGAGAGCTAGGCAACAATTGTATCTCACACTCCACCCCTCTTAAGTGGTAACCCTTTAGGCACTTGGAAACACACCTTTGTATGCCTACAACAACTCCTTCAACTAACATTCTTGCTATGTAGTACACCCTTCTAGTGATACCTTTAATTTTACCAATTAATCACTTAGTTAATTATGTTTGAAGAAAGTAATAAAAAGTTCCTACTATAATTATCATTTTTGTGTCTTGGTTCATGTTTACTAAAGAGATTTTGGATTTACCTTTGTTTGGATTAATGATGAAAGACTTCCCATCCTTGATTAAGTGGTATTGGTTTGCTCTCCTTGTGAAGATTACATCCCTCGTATATATGCAGAGGCTTCCAAACACTACACCACACACAAACCAAGTGTTGCCACCTCCACCTCCATGATCAAAATCTCAAGGGGGTTATAGTCTAAGTTCGAACGTATAAATCATAAAGTCATATTTTTATGTAAAAGGGAACTTAATAGATATGTAATGGATGGGTTCAAACCTAACCAAAGTTGAGTTCGTCCACAAGACACCTTATAAGAAGGCAATAGGAATAGAGTGAATGCTGAGAAGGAGAGGTCCGAAAATTGGCCTCATAGCATGTGATGGTTCTTCTTAATTGTCACAGACCTAGGTATAAACCCTTTTTTATTTTTTTAGCTAATGCCTATCCTTAACCTAACATAGGAAACCTTCGAACAAGTTTTGTTTATAATTCTTTTCTTTAGAAATCATATCCCCAAGTTTCAATTTTATCACAAGATCCTTACTTGTATACATGCCTTTGCTTTTAGTTAATAATCCAAGCTTAGTAAACTTGCTCCATCTAAATCTTCGTAAAGGATTGCAACCTGAGTTCTTTGGTGGTGTAGTCTTTCTATGGTGGTGAGTTAACATCATGTGGCAATTTATGTTATGTTGCATGACAACTAACAGGTATTCTAGATCTTTATGCATGATAGTTCTATTACTTTGGTTACTATTAAAATCTCTAAAGGTGATTCACTGTGGGCGAAGCATTACTCCCCGCACCCTTGGGAATAATTCTTGAATTTTCTCGATTATTTTCATTTATCGAGGCGTTGTTTCTTGGTTGAAACAACCCAACGAGAATCCTCTACCTTTCCATATTCATGTGATCGCTACAGAGGTGTGTACAGAGAATTGTGGATGGTCTGGATTGCATCCCCTAAATCTAACAATGTTGGTTTATAATGTTAACCCTAATCTTCCTATGGCTCCAACTACCATATCATTTGGTTGGCGAACAAGCTGGAGGTGTTGTCCTAAGCTCTCACTGCCATGCCTCTTCCTTGCATGTTTGCAGCTTGTCAGAACCGTGGCCACTATGCATGCCTCATGGTAAGTCTGAGATTTTGAACGCTTATATTGTCGCTTCCGTTTGTTTGTTTGTTTGTTTGTTTGTTTGTTTTTTTTGTTTTTTTTTTTTTCCTTATATAGTATTTTACTTCATTCATGCTATTGGTTCATTATTGTGTGTATTATGCATTTATAGAGGAAAGGAGTCTGATCGTGAATTCAATGCTGGAAAGCTTGACCCTGTATCCAACCTCCTTCCAATAGGTTTTTTTTTTTGTTAACCCCTATTCCTTATTGACCAACATTGGTTATCTTACAGGGTTTTTTTTGTGCATTTCCTTGGTTCTATATATATATTCCACTGATTTACCCAATTGATAAGGGTTACTTGATCTTACAAGTATCCCATTCCAAGTGAGGGTTTATATGGTTTTCCATCTCTCGGAGCTTCCCGAACACTACAGAACAGGTAATTTTCGTGTTAGCTATTGGTCCTTTTTTTTTTTGGTTATTTTGCTTTGCCTAAACTTTTAGCTCTCGATTTTCGCTTATCCTTGGGGGTTTCTGTCATATTCATTTTTATTTTTTTTTGCTTCCATATTTATTTTGATTTCCCCATTAAGAGTTAATCTATCTCCTCTTACTCTGTCGTAGGTGTAGAGAAGCCCATTTCTTGTTCCTACCCAGGTAAAGATTCCCTTCTCACTCCACACCGTGTATGTTTTTTTTCGTGGCAATTTTGCTCTTACTGCGTTACAAAACTTATACTTCAAAGTTTCTTGTTTGTCTTTGAGGTTCTAGCTGTAGGTATGGCAAGTACCCTTTTGTTGAGTTTATGGCCAAATGCCACTAGTTCTTAGTCATTGATGGCTATTCAGGTTTCTTTCCAGGTTGGTGTTCTGAACATACTTCTTGAGGGGTTTCAAATATGATGTGGAGTACATATCGCTATTCGAAGTATTGTTCAATCTACTATCTCTGGTTATCCTAAACTTAAAGAATGTAAAGCTTTATTTCTTTTGATTTGTTGCTAGATTATGGGTGAAGGACTCCAAAGGGGGTTGTAGCTTCAACTTTTCCTATGCACCGAGTTTGTTTTTGTAACCTATAAGGGAATTTTCATATTTCCCATCAACATACTTATTGTAATCTATTGACCTTGTTCATGGATTATTATTTTGGTTTTGGTGTTTGTGACCATGACTTCCAGTCTGTAACCGTATATAGTCATAATTCATCATTTTTGTTTCTATTTTTGTTTGGTATCAATATGGTACCCTTTCACTTTATATAATTATATATTTTGGCTTCTTATACTCGTTGTAGATGTTAAAATATAAATGAATTCTAAATTTTCTATTTTCTTATTGTGTACAATGTGGGATGCAAAGGTCGGTTGGCTAAAAAAAATAAAATTAAAAACTCATATGCTCTTCTTTCAGATGATATTTCCATTTACGAATTTCTTATAAAGTCTCTTCCCTTGTTATTGTTCAGTGAATTAGCAAGTCAATAATTATTATGATGGCATGAATAACTACATCTTTCTAGTTGGATTTTCGCTCAAGTTAACAATTGCCTTTGGTTCGTTTCTTCCCCAATTATAGATATCGATAATTCTTGAATAATTATTAGAGCGCACTAGTTTTTTAAAAGAAACAATATCCACCCCGACCATATGTTTGTTTATCCAAGTTTTCTCTGTCAAAAATCGTGGGTATCATATATTCCATTTCTATGCCCAGTTTTGCTTCAGAACCGGTGACATTATCGAGTCTTTAGAATTTATATTTAAACATGTATTAAAATTTGTTTCTTGCTTTCCTTGTACCTATGTTATCGAAATTTTCCAATACCAAGAATATACTGGCAGGGGTTTAAAGTATGAAGGACAATTAACTTCTTTTGGGTATTTATTTATTTATTTTGTGTCGTTTCCTTACAATCCACCACTGTATTGAATTATAGGTTCGGATGTAGTTACCTCTCAGTTTTCAGAATTCAGGTCTTACGAGCATGGTATTCACTCGATATTCATCGCGTTACAAGCTTCCTTTTACTGTTCGTGCCCAAATTTCCACTCATTAACCAATAATTAGTTTACCCAAATGATTTTGTTTGTAATCATATCTCATTATTTGATATTAATGAAAGGAAGTGTTATTTTGAGTAAACAATTATGTGGAGGAGCCGACTATGGTTCTAGGGTTTAACCTATTGAGTGACAGAGGGCAACAAGCACCCATGGAGACACAAGGAGGAGGGAGCTCCACTCCCTCCTACAGTAACATGGTAGCAAACAGAGGAAGAGGAGGGAAAAAGAACAAACCTCCACAGCCCCTGAAGGACAAGGCAAAAATCACCAAAACTCAGGAGGTGTAAGGCAAAAAACCCATGCAGATCACAGGGTCCATGAAAAAGACTGCCAGGAGGAGAAACATGAAGACAGAGGCCAGGGATCAGAAAACAAAGCCAAGATGGGGCCCTGTAAACCTAAGACCATAACTAAACCTCAGGTCATTCTGAATGATCCAGCTCTACAAGTGCACAGGGATCACATGGCTAACTATGCCATCATATGCAAATTTATGGGAATCTGGCCATAAAAAAAAGCATTGTACACCGGGATAAAATACAACTGGAAACCAAAGGGGGAGTTAAATATATGTCTTGGATCCAAAGGTTTTTTTACTGTGGTGTTTACAAACATGGAAGACAGAGACAAATTTTTTGAAGGAGGGCCATACTTCTTTGCAGCTGCTGGTCTCTATATGCAGCCATGTATGATGAACTTTGTGCCAGAATGAGAAACCTTCACTTCGGTACTGGTATGGATCGACTATACTCCTTACCTTTAGATTACTGGATGCCAGAATCTTTAAAAGCTATAGGTAATAAATTAGGCAATTTCTTAAAAAATTCAGAGGCAACTCTAAGGGGAAAATATACATCCTATGCCCCTATATGTGTGGAGATGGACCTATCAGGAGCCATTCCAGATGAGGTCATTCTAGAAGTCTATGACGAGGAATGGGTTCAAACAGTTGACTATGAACACATCCCGTTCAGATGTCACAAATGTCATGAGCATGGGCATCTATCCAGAGACTGTCCTCTTAATAGAAGGGAGGAAAACCTAAACACCAACAAAGGAAAAGACCAGATAGGTTTCACCAAAGTAGGAGGAAAAGGAAAAGGAGGGGGGAGGAAGACACAAAAGAACCCTATTGTGAATGATAAAACAAAAAGTTACAATAGTTTTGAGATCTCAGGAGAAAAAGAAGCTGATGGAGGGGATAAAGAGAGTATAGAGAATCAGACAGCAAGGGGAGAAGAAAAAGAGACCAGCATGGATTTCACTCAGGAACAGAATAAATACATGATGGACCCTTTGAGTACCATGGAAATAGAAAAATACTAGGAAATGACTCAAAGTGAAAGTGGTACAAAGGATCAAGATTTGCAGGAGATCGTGGAAAGGGAGAACCTAGAGCTGGAAAAGTTTCTAGAACAGGGAGGCAACTTGGGAATAAACTCCATCCCTCAGGAGGATGTGGACAAGGTCTAATAGATATTCCTTAACAAGTCACATCAAACAGCTGCAGGATTGAAAAGAGGACATGACAGCCAGGAAAACAAAGGGACTTCCTCAATAGGATTAGTAACAGGAAAACTAACAAAGAATCCAGGCAAGAGGAGGGGAATAAAAGACAGAAATAACTACTATTGGAGTGTGGCAAACTCATGATTGATTCAGGAAGGATGAAAGACCTTCCTAGTTACTCCATTAAAACCCCACCTCAATGAAAATCACAACCTGGAAAATTAGAGGACTAGGGAGTAGAAGAAAACAAAGGATCTAGGTAAAAGGATCAGAGAGGAAAAACCTGACATAGTATTCATACAGGAAACAAAATGCTCAGTGGAGAGGATCCGTGAAAAACACAACAAATGGGTAAATAGATATGAATACCTCGAAGTTAAGACAAATAAATCTGCAACTGGCATTCTCACTCTATGGGATCCATAGAAATTCGGTGTGATTGACGCGGAGGCATCCAAACATCACCTTTCTCTGATTTTCCAACCAATGGGTGACAGACAATGTTACATGATCATCAATGTCTATGGTCAGCAACCAATGGAGGACAAACTTCGACTCCTCACAACACTGGATGATATCAAGAAGAGATACCCAGCTCTACCCTGGATTCTTGGTGGTGATTTTAACATAACAAAATCACTCATGGAGAAGAAAGGAGGACCTAGAATACTTGGTAGCGACTTAGTTGCCTTCCAGAACTTCATCACCAATATGAAATTGGTTGATATGGAAACAAGCAATGGAATCTTCATTTGGAATAACAAAAGAGGGGGCCCTACCCAAGTGACCTCAAAATTGGACAGATTTATGGTTTCAGAGGAACTTCTTCTCAGGGGAAGCAGCATTACTACTACTCTCGTACTACCTTTTGGGGGTTCAAATCACTGGCCTATACAATTGGAAGCTTCCCTTTTTGGCAAACCAAGGAACACTCCCTTCAGGTTTGAGAATGCTTAGCTCACACATTCATATTTCCTCACGAACATTGAAAAATGGTGGAAGGAAGAGCTTCACCTTCAAGGTACAAAGATGTTTCTTCTTCACTGCACGCTCAAACACATTAAAGGCAGACTCAAAGAGTGGAATAAAAAGGAATTTGGTAACATCTTCAAAGCTAAAGGAGAGGTGGAAAAGAAACTAATGGAAATAAACCAGATTCTTGTCACAGATGGTTATACAGATGAAAGGAAAGAGATGGCAGAGTCACTCCAGCAGGAGTGGGACAACAGATGTCTTCAAGAGGAAATATTCTGGAGAAAAAAATACAGAGTACAATGGATTAAACAAGGTAAGAGAAACACCAAATTCTTTCACAGATCCACCATAGCTCACAGAAACAACAATAGAATTGTGAAACTTACAGATCAGCATGGAATAGAGAGAAACACTCAGGAAGAGATGGAGAAGGTTCTACTCCAGCATTTTCCGAAAATTGTTGAGGAAACCTCGGAAGATAGATACCAGTTTACGGAAAAATCTACTTAGTACATCCCTAAATTGGTTACCATAGAAGATAACTTCAATCCCAATAGACCAATAACAGAGGAAGAAATTGAAGAAGCCATGAAAGAGATGCAAAATGGGAAAGCACCAGGCCCAGATGGCTTTAATGTGGAATTTTTCAAAGCTTGTTGGAGGATTGTGAAACAGGACATCCTAGAGGTAGTGGAAGACTCTCGAAGATTTAAGAAAGTCTTAAAGGCACTCAATGAATCTTTCATAGCCTTAATCCCCAAATAGGATAAGGCCACCTCTCCAGACAGATTTCGACCTATAGCATTATGCAATGTGATATGCAAAATTATATCTAAAGCCATTGCCAACCGTCTCAAACCTCCCCTCCCAACCCTAGTGTCAGAGGAGAAAATGGGCTATGTGGAAGGAAGGCAAATTCTAGATAATATAGTTCAAGCACATGAAATAATTCATTCACTCATTACCAACAAACAGGCAGGAATGCTAATGCAGCTGGACATAGCAAAGGCCTATGAAAAACTTAGCTGGTCATATATAAGAGTAATATTAAAAGCCTATGGATTTGATTACAGTTGGATTAAATGGGTTATGGCATGAGTTACCATTGTCAGATGTTCAATTCTTCTCAATGGCTCTCCTTACAAAACTTTCAAGCCTTCTATAGGTCTCAGGCAAGGAGATTCTCTTTACCCTTTCCTTTTCATTCTAATGATGGAAGGGTTAGGAAGAGTTATTAGAGCTACTAAGGAGGAAGGGAGAATTCAGGGTTTGAGACTCACTCAAGGTGGGGACATGGTGACACATCAACAATTTGTGGATGACACTATGCTTCAAGGCACACCCACTGTCAAGGAAGCCAAAGCATTCAAACAGATTTTGAGTGAGTTGGCTAGAGCAGCGGGCACGTAGGTAAGTCTCACTAAATCAAATATTTTATTTTTCAGTATAGATATTTCAATTCAAATAAATCTTTCCAGAATTTTGGGCTTTCAAAGGGAGTCACTGCCTATGAAGTACTTGGGAGTTCCTCTCACTGACAAACCGCTTCACAAGGATATCTGGGAGCCTGTTCTCAACAAGCTAAAAGATAAGATCAGTAAATGACAAATAGAGCACTGAAGCTAGCAGGGAGACTGATTCTCACTAAGGCTTTCCTCCAAAGTATCCCTATCTACATGTTATCTGCCATTCCAGCACCAACTGGTGTAATTACTAACATAAGAAACATTCAGAGAGACTTTATCTGGGGGAAAGGTGAAGAAAGAAGAAATGGGCCCTTGTGGCATGGGACAGAGTATGCAAACCTAAGTCCTATGGTGGCTTGGGTCTTCATGACCCAGGAATTCTTAATAGAGTTCTTAGTGCCAAAATCTGGTGGAGATGGCTGAAAAAAATACAAGCTCCCTGGGAAAAACTTTGGAAGCACAAATATGCTAGCGAATAGCAGGAGAAAAATATAATTAGAATGATAGGACAAGTAAAATGTTCTGCAATTTGGAACAGGGCATAGGAGAATAGGGCCCTAGTCCAAAACCATAGCTTCTGGGAGATCAGAAATGGAAACCTGGCTTGGTTTTGGGAGGATAATTGGCAGCAGGAGGACAATCTCCGAAGTGAAGAATTAGTAGACATTCACACCGATACCATCAACAAAGGACTAAAGAGGGTAAGTGACTATTGGGACCAATCAGGGAACTATGGGAAATGGAGAACATGGAAACTTCCAGATTACAATGGAATGGGCATGCTGCATACTCAAGCTATAGCCCTTCAAAGTCTTTTAGACAAGAGACAAATCTTGAACAAAACTTGAATGATCAACTAAGATGGGAAAAGAACAAGACATGTCTCTTCAACTTTAAGGAATCCAAAAGAATAGATGTAGGGCTTAACCTTCCAAACACTGATAAGACGTGGAAAGAAATCTGGAAGAATCCTCATTGGCTGAAAGACAAACTATTCAAGTGGCTGGTTCAATAGGGCAAGATTATGACATGGGATAACCTAAGAAAAAGAGGCTTTGTTGGACCCTCAAGATATCACTTATGTAGACAACAGGAAGAAACTACAAATCGTCTACTAAATAGATGCACTTTCACTACAATACATTGGAATTGGGTTGGAGAAGTCTTCGAGCAGACAAACAAAAATGTTAATGACATCACTACTATGTTGAAGAATTGGCGGAATATTTATTTATTTATTTTATTTTATTTTATTTTATTTTTTATTCATTAACTCCGCCTGGATGTTGACCCTAGGATTCATAATCTGGAATGTCTGGAAAGAGCACAACAATAGGATTTTCAAGGAGAAAGCGAGTCCAGTGAGAAGCATCCTTAAGCTAATCCTTAAACAACTCAAAGAGATTGTTCATATCCTGGGAGGTGTAGCTACTAGAAAACCCATCGGACAAAGAGAGGCCAGAATGTTGGAGAAGTTAGAGCTCAAGGTTCATCCACCTCAGGGTTCTATGCAGATTAACAAGATTACCTCAGCAGATAAGTCTTCTTGGCAACCCCATTCTCATGGGATTTTAAAATTTAAAATATATGGGTTTTCAAAAGGGAACCCATGAGAAGCTAGTTATGGAGGGGTCTTGAGGGACGAGGAAGGAAACATACAGTTCATCTTCCACAGTTATCTTGGAAAAGCAACCAACAATATGGCTGAGCTCATGGTGATGGAATTATGCCTAGAAATATTGCTCAAGTACAACATTCACAATGTCATCATTGAGGCTGACTCGAAATTAGTCATTAACTCAGTGAAGAGGGTAAATATTGGCGCTACTCCTGAGAAAATCTTGGAACACTGGTGGCTTCTACAAGTCTACCAAAGAATCCAAGTGCACCTAAGAAGGTTGAGAACTCTTAGGTTGGTGCATGATCGCAGGGAAGACAACAAAGTGGTGGACTGGCTGGCAAATGAGGGGGTACGAAATAAGCATATCGACTTGTGCTGCTGGTGGGAGAAGATAACGGATGACAGGTTGAAGGAGGAATGCTCATCCAGGGCCATCAAAGACCGCCAGCAGCATCAGGAATTTTCAGAAACTGAGCCTCGGAGATGGGGTCTCGTTGATATGGATTCTTCATGAAATGTTACAACATAAGTGAGGTCCTTTTTAGGATGCAAGTCTATGTCGGCCTCCTCAACCTAGGTGATAGGAAACCAGTAGTCTCAGAGGGCCGGCCAGAAAGTGGGATCTTCATCTTCCTTTGGCCCATGTGTCGGAATTCAGATTTTCTAGGCAAGCGCAAAACCCTCACTTGTATTCCTGTGACAACTTTACTGCCCTCAGGGTGGTTTCTAGTTTATCGCACACTCATTAAGCCAGAAGTGGTTTTTCACAATCGGGAGCGATTCCACTCACCTAGCGACATGTGGCTAAGGGTGGGGTGGAATTACTGCCCTCATCGCGAGATAACTATTAGGGCTTTTAGTCCAAGCGATATGATCCCTAACTATTGGATTAAACAAGGACAATCCATGGGCAAGAATGAGTGTGCATGTTGGTGGGTCCAAAACAATTGTTATGTTTCGAGCTGTTTGCACGACCACATGGGAATCGTGCGCAAATAGTGGATTTCGGGTGGTAAAAGTGATTGCACGTTATGTCAAAAATGGACCCGATACAATTATAAATTATGGTTTACAGGGTTTATCGGGTTCGAAGTGTTTGTTAAAAGGCGAGCTTGTTGGCCACTCAATATGTTTTTCATCCACTGGATCTTCAGCTTAGGATCCAACAGTCAGTTTTGGACTGCTTGTTTGATTGGGTGGGCCCGTGTCCTTGGGTTCGCTTTGTTGTCTTGCGACCATGGATGGGGATGGGCCTGTCATTTTGGTGGGCCTCACCGCCGAGGTTGCCGTTCGTACACTATTTCTCATTTTTTTAATTTAATAGAAGGATCCGCTCTTGCCTTAGCAAACAAACAAAAAAAATAGTTTACCCAAATCAACATTTTTATTCCTAGTATGGTCGCAAGAGATCGTACTACACAATATTTTAATTATATTTTAAGATTATTTAATCAATACCTATGTATCTGAATTTAATACCTAAACTCATGACCTGTAAATTTTTCAATCACATAATTAAAATAGACTTTGGAGGGTGTGATTATCTATTCATTCCTTATCCCTCCCATATCTTTTTCCAGAACTTTCTACATAACTCAATGATACATCCCCTCGAGAAGAATCATAAAGCACAAATATATTAGCTTTCAAATTTTTTCATAAAACAAAAAAAGCAATGAGGCATCAGTAACAAAAAATTGTACAATATTGAGACATTGAATACACAGAATAATTCAATTGAGTTAGACCTAATATCCATCAGTTGCTAAAATTCACTAACAAATACCTTATCAGAAGTATAGATCTACCTCCCAACTCAACATGAACTATAACAGTAAGAAAAAATAATTCAAACTCTAACTGTGTTAGTTGCTCAAGTTTATCAATTTGAGAAGATCGCTCTCGTTATTCTCTTACAACATTGATGGAACTATACTGGAAGAAACACTATCCACCCAACCAATGAAGTAATCCTCTAGTTCCCCCCAAGTAGAGATCTAATGCAAAAGGAATCAACAACTTCTTCTAATTTTGGATAAGGCATTTTATGCCCTACTTCCCTAGCAGATTTCTTTCCATAGCGGCATCTTGCTTTTCAGGGCCTGCCAACCCAATAGCCTAGGTTTTTCTATTTTTTTTCTTCAAAAAATGTATCTTCTCCTTTTTCTTTAAAGCCCACTTTTTTGTCATGTGATGCTTTATTCACCCTTAATCAATGTTTTTTTCCTACACTGAATGATTTAATAGATTTTCTCTCCAATCGTATTAAATCTTATTAATCAACCCTTAGGGATTTTTAGAGTGATTTAAGGGAAGATTTGTCTTGATTTTATCCGTCAACTTTGGTTTCCGGATCTTGGTAGTAACCTCTTTAACTCTAGTGTTTCTTTCCCAAGTAATTTTCAGTCTTGTACTTTTCATCCATAAAATTCATTATTACATCACCATACTTTATTGTTTATTTTAAGTTTAGTTCACCATGGATTTCTAGCCGTCGTCACTAAAAATAGTTTAATCTAAAAAGATATTTACATAGAAATAAAGGGGTATTATATCTTCCCCCTCTTTTGATATTAACACTGTCCTCGATGTTCATTGTTTATTTGCTTCATTCTTGAACCATGCTAGATAAGATTCTTTCATTGTGTCCTCTGTGTTCATTGTTCCATCACTTCTTAAGATAGAAAGGAGATGCCTCCCGTCTTTCATTCCTACACCTGTCTCTTCACTACCAGGTGTTTTCACTTCACTTTATTTTGAGCGGTGGCTCAATTTTGAAGCACACATACTCTTATATTCATTTCATGCTCTTTCCTTGTGATGTTTTCATGCATGCTAAACATGTGCTTCATGCATTTCACTTGCACCCAACAAAACTATTCACATGCATCCAAACAAGGTTAGTAACATCGACATAGCATCATAACAATTACCATAGATCATTTTCATACATTTATTAGTAGCTATACCAAGTGACATGGAAATTATTGAATGCAACTTTCAAAATATGGAATTGCCCCTTTTCCTTTCATATTGTTTTCAAGAAGGAAATAATAGTTAATGAACTACTCACATCATTTTATTTGATGTTGTTATTTTGATACCATTGTATCAAATACGCATCTATCATGCATGCTTATGTATAAGACAACCTACTATCTCAACCACCTCCATGGTTATATTTTTCCAGTTTCGTTTCCAAGTGGACCTAGTCAAGTATATTCTTATGGTTCGACTACTTATTTCCATACCCTTCCATAAACTGATAGAAGTATGAGGACATAAATAAGGAATTAACACCTTATCCACTATTTCCTTTTTACTCACTCTCTTGAGTTTTCTAGTTTTTCCTACTCCATTTAGCAATTTTCATCATAAGGTTTTTCCGCTCTGTTAAACTCCTCTAGTAATTCTTATCAAGATTCCTAATTTATCTGATGACATCATTACAATCCATCAATTTATAATCATTTTTGGTTCAATAAACATCTAATTGTGAGGTTTATGACGAAACCACAATACTGATTTCTAATCCCACAATTTTTTTTTGAGGCCATTTTATATTTAAAATTGATTAATCAAGGATTTCTTTGCCCTTTTTATGGTCCATTCAATTTTGCTTGAGGGACATCATGTTTTCAGTCCTGTTTTTAGCTTTGGTCCATTTTACCCTTGTTCATTTTTGTGTTCGACTGATGTTTTCTTCATCATTTTTGCATTCTCTTTACGTGTCTCCGTATTTTTCTAGTTTCCCAGGCCATTTAAATACCAATATTACAACTATTCTCAACTTGAGAGTCCGTAATTGGTCTATGTATTTTCTTATTTTTTGTGATTAATTTATACATTAACTACCATTTGCTGTGATATTCTATCTTGTCACGCTTATATACCACTTATTTAGTAGATTCTTCACACATGTGTTTGTTCATATTTCCCTAGGATATCTTCTTGTCAACCAATTTTCTTGGTTATAAATCCTTTATATTATGTTCCATATATACTTTTTGAAGGAGACTCACAGTAACCTTTTATTAGGCAAGTGTGAATCCCAAACTTCTTATTATAACATCATGGACTTATTCAGTTGGTTAGTGCTTCCTTCTTTTACCAACAAGAATAGGATACCTAGGATTATGATTTCCCTATTTGCATGTTTGCTTGTTTATGTTACTAGTTGCATGAGCTTAACTATTGGCCAATAAATCTTTGAAATATGTTGGCGTACTCAAATTGGAGTAAATTTGTACCTATATTTCTTTTCATCCTCTATTTAATTCTTGCTCTCTTAAATGTATTTTATCGATATATGTTTTACAGAGTATCTCCATTGTTAGTAGCAACTCCTCATTATTTTCCTCTAACCATACCATGTGTGAAACAAGGTTTTGGTGCCACTCACTTCCTCAAGGATTCCTTTTTATACTAGCTTACTAGCCCATAAGACATTATCACCATCTCTTTCTTCTTCTTTTTTCTCTCCCTTCTAAACTACTCATATGAGATATCCTTCCCTTACGGTTGCAGTTTTCAATAGAATAGTCCTAGAGTATCTTGACTTAAGTCTCTAATAAGGAATTTCAAAAGTAAGATTTATGGGATGAAACTTCTAAATCTTCCTCGTTCATAAAGGAAATTGACTCTTCTATAATTTTGTAGGAGTCTTTTGAAATCAACTACTAACTTGGCATATACAATGTTTACAGTTTGAGACTTGTTTGTTCAAATATGTTTCCTTGTAAGGATGCTAATATAGACTGTCATGTATTTGTTACTTCTCTGTTTTTTTTTCTTTTTCTTTTTTCAAAAAGTGCTAAGGTCAATAGTCCTTTTATTGTTCAAATAAGATTTTGAGGCCACAATTACTTGCCTTGACGAGATTTAATTTCAAATACAAATTTTCCAATTTCTGATTATGGTCCATGGTGCCATTAGTAGCATTCTAATTACTCCCTTACCGAGGGCATGTTAAGGTGCATGAATTTTCTTCCATAACCAACATATTTTTGTTTCCCAACTGAAAATGGGTATCTTTTATTTTCAAACAATGTTTCGAAGCTATTAAGGAAGATCAAATTTCTTATATAGCACTCCTTTGTGTGTGTGTGTGTGTGTGTGCACTAATTTAAGGAGCTGAGTTATTTTTATGCTTTCAACAACCACTAATGAGAACCACTCTAGGTGGCCTCTAACTTAATCAATCATGATTCTTGTATTATATTCCCTAAGCTATATAATTCAACTTTGTTGTAAAACAAGTTGCCATAGAAGAAATTCAAACCTTGATTAAATACGTTTAAACAGATGAATAACTTTAATATATCACTAATCCATGCCAAAGTCTTCTTATAGGTCTGCATGTACCCTGTCCTGCCGATTTAATTTACAATTCAATGTGTTATTTAGAGCAACTGATTGTTATGATAGTTTCATCTTCATTTCTTTTCCTGAGTCATAAGACTAAAGTATCTTATCTCATATTTAAGTGGCATCAATGATGTGCAATTTTATTCATTGCCAATATAATTTCCCCTACTCCTATTCAGACACAAATTGAGTACTCTGTTATGTAGCCAACAACTTCGCAATTCTCACAATCCACGGGTATAGACTAAATATGTTTAGTGTAACTGTTGTGGTATCGCTTATTCTTGCTGCTTATTTCACCGTGGAAATAAAGAACAACTCTCATAGACAACATTCCATTAACCTAGATTACTAGGCTTATAATAGATCACAGTCAAACCTGATGTTTTTGGCACTGACAATAGGGCCAGTCATTATTTTTGTTAGTCTCATTCCTAAGGTAGCAAGGTTCAATTTGTAAAAAATCTAGCAAGAGAATATGTGTGGTTAGCTTGCTACCAAAATTTCTTTTCCGAGATCTTATCCAAATATAAGTTTGTCCCTTTCTCAAAGGCTGTTGATTTTCAGGGAAGCTTTCAGAAGAACTTTAGATTCTAAAGCTCCGTTGACACAATAGAAGACTGTAAATTAACTTACTGTTTTAGTGGATAAATAACCTGAATCTCCACTCAAGTACTCATTTTAAGCTCTATGAAAATGATACTATGAAAATCCATACCTTACTACAGAGTTGAAACATAAACTTAAGAAAAAGGAGAAAAACCTTTCACGCGCGTTACACAACAAAGGAAAACAACCTTTATTGATTCGTGTATATCCTCACACACCAAACAGACGAATGATGAGTTGGTCATAACAAAATGAGATCACTTAGATTAACTGAATCAAACATAACCCGAGTGGATACAGAAACAACTATAGGATATGCACTCCTTCAACTTTGTTGTTTCTGGGTTTTTTTCCTAACATTTGTAGGTTGAACTAAGAATACTTCCCTAACTTCGAAAAAATGCTAGGATACACAAAATGACTGAGAAACCTATTTCCAAATAAGTGATAATACTTCAAAGGACAATGGAGTTTCCCACCTAATAACTTTTGGCAGCAACTATATCACTCAGGATACCACAATAAAATATCCAAAAATTTGCTCACATTCTTGTATATTATGATGTTCTCATACAAAACCCTATATATGAGGCTACGATAACATAACACCAATGAAATGCGATCACACTAAGTTTCAAATAGAGCCCATTAGGTTCAAGGGTTGAATCTAGAGCTATGATACCACCTGTCCTAGACCTAAGTATAAACCTATTCTTTATTTTTTATTTTAACTAATGCCTATACTTAACCTAACATAGGAAACCTGTGAACAAGTTTTTCTTATAATTTTTGTCTTTGGAAATCCTATCCCCAAGTTTTGATTTTATCCCAAGATCCCTACTTGTATACATGCCTTTGCTTTTAGTTAATAATCCAAACTTGGTAAACTTGCCCATCTAAATGTACTCCATCTAAATCTTGGTAAAGGATTGCAACCTGAGTTCTTCGGTGGTGTAGTCTTCCTGTGGCGGTGAGTTAACGTCCTATGGTAATTTATGTTATGTTGCATGACAACTAACATGTATTCTATATCTTTGTGCATGATAGTTTTATTACTTTGGTTACTATTAAAATCTCTAAAGGTGATTCACCGTGGGCGAAGTATTACTTCCCGCACCCTTAGGCATAACTCTTGAACATTCTTGATTATTTTCATTTATCGAGGTGTTGTCCCTTGGTCAGAATGACCCAACTGGAATTCTCCACCTTTCCATATTCACATGATAGCTGTAGAGGTGTGTACTAAGCATTGTGGATTGCATCTCGTAAATCTAACGACATCAGTTTAGAATGTTAAACCTAATCTTCATTTGGCTCCAACTACCATCTCATTTGGTCAACGAACAATCTGGAGGTGTCGTCCTAAGCTCCCATCGCCACGCCTCTCCCTTATCTGTTTGCAGCTAGTTAGAACCCTGGTCACTATGTGTGCCTCTTGGTAAGTTTGAGGTTTTTAACGCTTATACTGTCGCTTCCATTTATTTATTTTTTGCCTTATATAGTGTTTTACTTCATTCATGCTACTAGTTCATTCTTGTGCATATGTTGCAGGTATAGAGGAAAGGAGTCTGACTGTGAAGTCGATACTGGAAAGCTTGACCCTGTATCCAAACTCCTTTCGATAGTTATTTTTTATTTTTTTTCTCGTTAACCCCTATTCCTTGTCGACCGACATTGGTTATCTTAAAGGGTTTTTTTTGTGCATTTCCTTAGTTCTGTATATATATATAATATATATTATATATATATATATATAATAATATATATATATAATAATATATATATTATATATATAATTATATATATGCATGCTTATTTATTACCCAATTGATAAGGGTTACTTGATATTACAGGTTTCCCATTCCAAGTGAGGGTTTATTTGATTGCCCATCTCTCAGCGCTTTCCGACCGCTATAGAACACATAATTTTCGTGTTAGCAGTATGTCCTTTTCTTTTCTCTTTTGCTTTGCCTAAACTTTTAGCTCTCAAATTTCGCTTATCCTTTCGGGTTTCTGTCATATTTTTTTTCTTCCATATTTATTTTGATTTCCCCACTAAGAGTTAATATATCTCCTCTTACTTTGTCGAAGGTGTAGAGAAACTCATTTCTTGTTCCTACCCAAGTAAAGTTACTCTACTCACTCCACATTATGTATGTTTTGTTTTTCTTGGCACTTTCACTCTTACTGCGTTACAACACTTATACTTCGAAGCTTCTTGTTTGTCTTTTAGGTTCTAGCTATAGGTATGGCAAGTACCATTTTGTTGATTTTATGGCCAAACGCCACTATTTCTCGGTCGTTGATGACTACTCATGTTTCTTTCCAGGTCCTTGTTCTGCACATACTTCTTGAGGGGTTTCAAATATGATGTGGAGTACATATCATTATTTGAAGCAGAGTTCAATATGCTATCTCTGGTTATCCCAAACTTGAAGAATGTAAAGCTTTATTTCTTTTGATTTGTTGTTGGATTATCAGTGAAAGACTCCAGAGGGCATTGTAGCTTCAACTTTTCCTATCCATCGAGTTTGTTCTTGTAATCTATAAGGGAATTTTCAGATTTCCCATCAACATACTTATTGTAATCTATCGGCCTTGTTCATGGCTTATTATTTTGGTTTTGGTGTTTGTGACCATGATCCGGATTTAAACAGGAACGCAACAAATTACAGAGATAACCATATACACAAATATGCAGCGGAAATAATACTTCATTTCATTAATGGAAAATACTGAAATATGCTTACAATCAGAAATGGAAATAAACTAGCTAGGGCGATGGTCGCTATCTCTGAGAAGAGATGTGTGGGCTACATGCCTCTGAACTGACTTACAATGAGGCTCGAAGGCCTATTTATTGTTGAGAAACAATGAAAAACCCTTAACATTCCAAAACCTAACCCTAGGAGATGAAACGCCAAACTGTGGGCCCCGTTTGGGGGTAAGTTGGTACATCAACTTCCCGGGGTCGTAACTTTAGCATATGATCTCCGTTTGACGCGTACAATAGCTCATTAGAAAGATCTATTCGAGCACTATCATTGTTGGAACGGCAACACTGGTCGTGTTGCCCCTGGGATCCCAAAAAACGTCGTTTAGGGCCTCAAAACGGCTCCGGAAGTTCAGGACCCGAAAAACTGCTAAAAATAGTAAGTTGTGCTACAATTAAGGAAACTGAAAATGCTGAGAAATACAATGGTGGGGGTCCAGGTGGACTTGGCAGGTGGCCACCAATATCCACCTGGATCATTCCTCCCCCCTTAGGAAGCAATGGTCCCCATTGCGATGAGTTCCTCCATGAGATGAGGAAACTT
>APFE031004161.1:0-11974 GCA_000404065.3 Pinus taeda | reverse complement strand
TGAGAGGATCAGTTGACTTAGTTTAACTTAGTCAAGTCCAGTTAGATTAATTTAACATGTTGTTAAATTAATGAGATACAGTTTGTTGATGCTTGCATGCATGTGACAACTGTTATTTTCAGATAACTGAGTATTCACCCATGGATAACTGATGCATGTCAGTTCAGACAGAGACCCAGTTGAGATCAGATGAAGGACAATGTACTATCAAATGTTAGGATATTCTTAGTGGATATTCCTTGCATGATGAAGGAATCTTCTTCCTTCTATGACTGCGTAGTTGGACCTGAGGTGACAGCAGGTATGATTTGGGC
The DNA here is from genome assembly GCA_000404065.3 of Pinus taeda. NCBI lineage: Eukaryota > Viridiplantae > Streptophyta > Pinopsida > Pinales > Pinaceae > Pinus > Pinus taeda. The sequence continues at coordinate 11,660 of APFE031004161.1, read as the reverse complement.
CAATTCGCACATGTTATGTAATTGGACCCCAATCAAAACTGCGCAAGGAAATAGCGGCTTGGAGGACTTGTGGAGCCTATATATACAGGCCTAGATAGTCCATGAGCTACATCATTAGAGTACAGAGGGAGCAAGATAGTTTTTGAGCTGATTCTTTTTGTATGTTGTTGAGGATTTCCACTTGATTGATAATACAGAGATGGGGTTTTAGGCTGGTGCTTTTCCCGGATAAATTCTTCTGCGTTATGTGTGATTGACTCCTTCTTATTAGTTATATGTGTTCATGCTTGATGTTGCTCATTGTTGATTAGCTTCCACAAATTTTATGGTAGATGTATATCTAGTATTATGCTTTAGTACATTGCATATATTAGTTTGATCTGCAGGTAAAATTCTACATGATATCAATGAGCTAGCTGATTTGTAGAGAAAATTCTACATAGTTCACCATGGCTTTCTAACCATCATCGCTAAAAATAGTTCAATCTAAAACGATATTTACATAGAAATAGAGGGGTATTACTTTAATGGAATTCTTCTTATTCTCTCTATCTCTCTTTTCATATTTTTGTGATGTATTCAGTTCTTGCATTTCTATCAATGTTATTTTGATTAGTTTTATGGTAGCCAATGTATGTTTTTGGTGAGCACCAGTATTGCAACAATAATGCTGCAACACCTGGGCTACCTACTTTACTCTTATCAACCCAGTAATTCGTAACAAACTTGGAAGCATCGGTGCTATATGCACAAGTACTAGTTCTCATTGCAAGTTGTCACTTGGTCAGCCGGCGCGAGATCACTAGGAGCTCAAGCTAACTTCTATGGATTCCAGAAGAAGTTCTATATGTGATGGAAGGAAAGAAAGATTACTCTACAGATGCTATTCTAACTGCAGAAAGGAGAAAGACTGAAATGTTAAGCAAACCTAGTAAACCCTAATTAACCAACTAATTATACTTTTGCAGAAAGCACTATGAAAACCATGAAAGGAATGCCATTACCTATTCAAGGAAGTAAACAACATCTAACTATGCTATTTTTGGAAGTAAATAAGCAAAGAAAATATTTTTGGATTTTTATGTATTTTTATGTGAAATTGACATGCATGTAATTTATTGTGTGTGAATGTGGCAACGAATAGGTGGCGTTGGAGGGCGGTTTTGGTACTTGAGAGAATGTAGGATGGTCTGGATGGGTCCTATGAGATCTCAAGTGGCCTTCTGGAGGCTTTTCCCACACTCGGCCTTCAAAAGAAAGGCCACAGGAAAATCTACAAGAGGACACAGGAAATCTACAGGAGGAAAAACAACGTCCTACAAGAGGCCTACAGCAGGAGGCCGAGAGCAGTTTTTATTGTTTTGAGGGTGTGAGAGTGGCTGAAAAAGGTGGATGAAGGTTGGAATGAAGTGTTCGGGCACCTATGGTCTACCATGAACCACCAGGAGAGAGAAAGATGATTGGATTTGCTCAAAGAGAGAGGAAGAAGTTCTAGGAAAAATGTAGGAAACCAAGGCAGAATTAAGGTGAGGTTTAGGAGACTAATAGGGCATGGATTAGATGGAGGGTGTGATTGCTGATAAGCTAGCCTACTGCTGGAAGAGATCTTCTGTGTAGAAACTGACATTCAACCAAGGAAATCAAGCAACAAGTGAAATGAATGCATTGAGGAAAAATAGAGTTTTGCATAAAAAGTGTCTAAACTATGATCTATGAAAGGAAATGTTGAGAAATACTGTAGGAAAGGAAAGCATGAAAGAAGACTATTGCAAATTAGGAAGTAAGCATGATGAATAAATCTAAAGTGAAGCAAAACTGGACTATTAACCTTCTAAAACTCTGCAAACACTAGAAGTCCTATGAAGGAGGAAAATCTGTGTTTTTGGGGCAGCAGGAAAGTCTTTGCCTCAAATAATGGTCCCAGAGGGAGGAAGAGAGGCCAAGGCACTATTGCTAGCCTTTTGAATATTTTTTGATCACTGTTTAACTTGCTACATAAAGCACAAATGGAAGCAAACTACTAAATCATCAAAAGCAACCTATTCTTAACCATAAAGAAATACATCTAACATCAACTAATCTACAAACTAAAACAAAGCATACATATACAAGTAAAGATGATCTTGGCTGCTTGGATTGGGCCCTAACCCAAGAGCTTCATCCCTCTAAGGTAATTAAGTGCTAGCTCAAAAAGGATTCCATCTTTATTTTCAAAACAATAGCAAGATTACATGAAACTGTCACAAAGAATAAGCTCGAAGTTGGAGCAGAGTTTACATAAGCAAAAATCCAACAAAAATCCGACCCTAGTGAAGCCCTAAACCTATTTACTTATAAAAATGAAGCTACCAACAACTTCCTTAAAATAAGGGAGGCTTGGCTCCAAAAACTCGAGATAATCATCAGTCATCCTCCACTTGCTCGACTGCCTTCTAGTGCATGATTCGGCTGCTTGTACTTTGAGCTGGATGAAGGGGAATTTGAAGTGAGGAGTAATAAATGAGGGGGATTCCCTCCTATAATTCCTTTGTTTTTTCCACTTCGAGTTATTGCTGCCATTTGTCCATTGGATCCTTGACTTTGACCTTGAAACTCATAAATAATCTGCATTAAATACATGTTAGACCACATGGCACAATAACTAACTCAACTCACTCTATAAGCATAAATATAATCAGAAAATCATGTAATAAGCTAAGAGAATGGTTGTTTTGACTAGGTTAGGAGGTAAAATGAGCCCATATGATTAGCCATTTATGAGACTCATCAGTTTTCTCTCCTCCTCTCTCGACATTCAAGCCTCCTGGATCTTATCCCCAAGATCTAGATAAGTGATATTAAACCAGATTACAACTCCATGGGAATGAGGGTTTGAAGCTTACTTTAGTTTCAAAAATTTGTAGCAATCTCCAACCTCCTTTTGGAACTTTGGAGTCCATTTTCTTAGCCATACGCTATAAGTATCATAGTTGGTCCACGAGTATTACATGGTTTTCCACCCTCAAATATTCATTCACAAGTGCAAGAACATTCTTACATGGATTTGCTATATCCATTAGTCTGCAACATGGAGGTTCCATGACCGCTACAACACCACATGTGGCCATACAAACCCTTGGCATCGTTTGTGGCCCTCTACACTTGTCATTCTTGCATTCACTGTTATTGTAGATTCATACAGCCATGTTGTAGCTTAAAAAAATTGTATGTGACACATAAAACCTTGAACAACCTCATTTCAACCAGTTCTTAGCTTGTCCATGGTGGTATGGTTGCGATAGAAGCACAATAATGGATGGAATGAAAGTCAACAATCTTTAGTGAACTTCATGCAAGTTCCATGAACTCTATAGAGCACTTTAAAGGGTGCGTAATAGCTCATTTTAACATATTTTTTGTTAGCTAAAATGGTTTTTTTTCACAAAATTTGACCTGGATTTATGGTTTGATAGATATCATTGGTTGAAGTCACACATGTTTGTAAAGCAACATGACCCCATGTACCTTGAGTTTCATGAATGATTTTCGCACTGCCTGTATCATTATAGAGTAGGTATATAATATTAATGGAAAGGTCTATTTAATACCTCAAATGGATATTCAACAAAAATTGATTTCATTACCTCTAGCAAAATTTATCAGCAAAGTTGCAGCAAGATGTCCATTACTAGAAAAAATCAAATAAAAAGGCATGAGTTTGGGTCATCCACAAACCCATGGTTATCATTAAACCACCCAAAACCCTTCTCCAAGCTTGTCATTACCAACTAAATTATAAGTCATCTACAAACCTATGGTTATGGATTAACCACATAAAACACTTCTCTTCATTGACACTTGACACATTGTAATCATGATGGTTAAGGGTCATCCACAAACCCACGATTATGGATTAACAACACAAAACCATTCTCTGCATTGTCTCATGGCATATTGTAATCATTAAACATAATGGGGTCCCTTTTTTTTAGCATTATGAATGATGGTGACCATCATTCCTTAAGGGGGGGGGGGATAGATCCAAAAATTAGGGGTATTATAGTCTAAGTTTGAATGTATAAGTCATAAGTCATATTTTTATGTAAAAGGGAACTTGATAGATATGTAACTTACAGATTCAAACCTAACCAAACTTGAGTTCATCTGCAAGACACCTTACAAGAAAGCAATAAGAAGAGAGTGAAGGTTGAAGGAGAGGTCCCAAAATTGGCTTCATTGCATATAATGGTTATTCTTAATGGGATTCTTCTTCTTCTCCATTTCTCACTCTCTCTTTCTCTCTCTTTTTATTTTTGTGATGTATTTGGTTCTTGCATTTTTATCAATGTTTTGATCAGTTTTATGGAAGATCTGTATGCTTTCTCTGTAACACCCTCCTCCCACATCCACCCAAGTAACTATGCCAATTGGAGTAGACATGAGACGAGAGGGTAATATGATCAGATTCGACCTCCTATGTGACCTTAAGGAAGTGGAATCGATGGAACATCACTCACCGTCATCCAACATCATCAACATAACCCTCAAGAGACAAGTTAGCCACTCAGGCAATCTGTCCCTGGGTCCAATTATTGTTATGGACCTCTGAGGCCACAGTTTCTCTCATGTTATCGACAAGGGAGTGACCAGAAACCAAAAGTCGCTCTCATAGGCCTACTTGCTAATGAATGTGAACTAAAGTTGCTAGTTCTGTGCCAACGACCCCGAGATTTAAGCCACTTTTTTAGGCCCAAAGCCCAGGCCACTGCCCATAATGGAATGAAAGCTCATATTCAGGTAAAGTATAGGGAAACAATGCTACAAAAGTAAACAGTTGATCAAGACCTTTAACTAGACCCCTACTAGCCATGATAGGCATTTCGTCAAACATATCATCAACATGTAACTTACAGGTGTAAATAGCATAATTAAGTGTAGGGATCTCATACTTATCTAAGAATTGCCATGAACCATTGTTTCCTCATGTAATTTGTTGCCTTATCATGTATTAGGCCATAGATACATTATCCATTCAAATACAAGTAAAAAAATGTTGCGAGCCAAACATAGTTATTGTCATAAAATGTGCATATAATAAGCATAATAGGAACATAAATACAATAAACATTATCAGCCATCGAAATCCATATATACATCAGTAAATTTACACATGAAAATCAACAGAATGAATTTCTCATTAATCAATGCAATGAACCAACTGGTGATGGGACTACCATGTTCCACCTGACCATAGATTAGCTGAGCCAAGTCTCTCTTCAGCCAATCACCCCTGTGCTATATTCCAAGCATGAATGTGGGACTTATAAAACACATCAAAACATCAATCAATGTGGATGTCACCGGATTTCTCCACCTACAACGTGAGGAATTTGAGTGCCTCCTAGTCTCTCAGGCTTTACCGTGCATCCACAATCAGATCTAGGGATCACTAGGCCCTACGTTGAGACATACTGTCCAGGATTTTCAATGCATTCCATCCCGGAATCACTAGGCCCAACGAAGAGAAAATCCACCTCTTGGCTTTACCGCATGTCTTGCCATTCACCGGCAAGGATTTGTAGGCCCACTGAGGCACACAATTTGGCTTTACCGCAACCCATAGTTTGATTCAGGAGCTACTAGGCCAGTGGATTTGTTATCTCAAAATTAGACCCTGGAAGGCTGCAGACCAGGAAGACCTCAACTAACTATTTCAAACCTACTTTAGGCTGAGGCTTAGCCTCCTCAACCTGAGAGGGCTCTCTCAAAAGGGTTAATGATTTTGATTATAGTTAAGATGGCTAACTCTTGTGAAACAAATGTAAAATTATCAATGGTGGAAACACATTTAGCAACTATCCATTGGGCTTATGGAGTCAACATCATTTCAGTATACAATGGTATTAACCTTACATAGAAGTCAGGGTATTCAACATTTGACATATTCAGAACATACCAACTCAAATAGGACCACACAGTCTATGAATGTATACAGGAAGTTAGAGCACCTTAAGTGAATTCTAAGTGATTACACATTCATACCACTGCAAATATTAGGAAAAGAACAATACCACATATTTTGAACATCAAATCCCTCATGAATCCTGAGAAGCAAAGCCAAAATTGTATTACCAAAACAGAGTACTACATAAGCCAAATATCACAGTTTTTTTCATAAAATTTCCAACCCTTTGTACATTGCTTTCTCCCTTATTTATAGAGCTCTTCTACCTAATTGAGGTTCCTCCTCAAGCATGAGGGGAACTCGAAATATGCTTCTAATGACACCTATTCAACTTTTTAACTGCCTATTAAATGTAACAAACTTTAACTAGACTTTTCAGAGATCTAAATCTAGTAGGATTCTAACACCATGTTATGCTAATAATAGCCTTGGTTACAATGATTCTCGTTCCTTGACATCTGGTCCCTTTTTAGTTTGGCTATGATGGATGTTTAAGGCTCCATGCTTGTCTTCCATGCCACATCTTTCCCATTGTGCTGAAATATAGGAAACAACCCTTTCTCATCGGTCTTTATGGTTTTCGAATCCACAGAAGCAGGTCCTTCATCTTTGTTTTCCAAAATGTGATAGATGGCCACGTCCTTGATGTGCTGTCCACTGCCTTTAAAAACAAAAACTCTTTTAAGCTGTCTTGACATATTTGAACCGTGATAAAAGTGCTCACTTTATGATAAAATTTAAAGTTGGGTCCAAATCCATATTTCTCCACCTATCTTAACCTGATTGATTGTTGTAGCTTCGGATGATTCTTTGTATATATTCACCCTTCAGAATTTCCCGCTTATGTTTCAAAACTGGTTGATTTATATTGGATTTTTTAGCTTCAGCAGTTTCGTAGCGCGCTACGAAACTGTTGAGCTTTAATCATCACCTTCAGCAGTTTCGTAGCGCGCTACGAAACTGCTGAGTTGTTTAAAAAACATAGTTTCAACCCAAAACTTTACTTAATTGAGCACTTTGCTATCAAAACCTCCTTTCAACTGTTCCAAGACTTTCCAAAGCTGAATGGAAATGTAGGATTCTTCAAGAAGATGAGACTAAGCAAAATCATCAAAATTCAAAACATAATCTTACTTGAAATGGGATTTCATTCAGAAGATTCCTTTAGCTGGCTTAACTGTACCTTTAAGTCTTCAATTTGTTTCTTCATAACCTTGTTCCCAGCTCTTAATTACATATTAATCATTCTGATGAATTTTGCTTCTTTAATTGCCGGTACTGTCCAGGTATGGAATTGAGTATCACAGTCAACCACCTCTGAAGTTGCTTTCTCTTCCCACAAGGTTTTAATTCTGTAATAATTAGCTTGTATGATGGCATCTCTTCTGGCAGCTTTCCTCAGTCTGGCAATCTCAAGGTTAGCAGATTCCAATCTTCTTTTCAAGTCCTCTATACTATCTTCTTTATGTGTGGCAACTGTTTTGCCTTTGTCCTTTCTTTGATGGGGTTGTATCTCTTCCCTTGTTTCATCTGTTCTTGGTGGTACCTCCTGTACTTGCTGAAATCTCCTTGTTATGGGTCTCTTGGGTTTGAAAACAAATTGTTCAACTTGCTCATCAAACTTAAGTTTCTTTAGGCTTTAGCTTTATTTGTCTTCTCTTTTTCTGACTGCATCAAATCATCTTGAACTAGTGGGGACTCTTCAAAGTCAATTGCCTGCAATAAATCATTTAGATTTCCCTTCGAAACTGGACTTTCTTCAACAGCTACTGACTTACCCTTTTCTTTAGCCATCTGACTTCTCGTTCTTCTCCTTGGTACTACTTCAGCTGTGCTTGCTTCATGTGCAATCTCTTTGACTTGAGGTTTTTCTTTAGTTGACTGTTGAGGTGTATCTTGAATGATCAGTGGCTTTACAGACTCTCTAACTTGTTTCCTCGACTTTAATTTTGGAAACCTCTTGGCTCTTGTTTCTGTTTGAAGGCCTGCTGTTGTAAGATCTTTTGCAGGTAGAGGACTGAGGCCAGTCTGGTTTCTGAAACCAGCCATGAAAATAAATGTATTCCAATCTTTGCCTACCTTTTGAAGCTCATGCAAAACAAGTAATTTAATCAAGCCATGGTGAAACAGAGAAGTTTCACAAGCCTCCTTTCTCAATTGTACTTTGTCACACATCTTACTGACATTGCGGAATAAATAAAAAGGTAGATTAATGGAAGCCTTCCCTGTAAAATGCAAAAGGAGTTTGAAATGGTACGAATACACCTTGTTATACCTTCCTTCGCAAGTCAGGTATCTTTGTATACAGGTGAGTAAATGTGCATAGGACTCTTTGACATAGCTCCTAGGAACTGACTTACTCAAATCTGAATTAACAAATTCCTTCTTTAAAAACTCTTTGCATGGATTCATGTCAAATTTGAAGTTCTTGAACCAATTTTCTTGCCCTCGTGGAATCTCTGTCACAGTGGATATCATCTCTGATGAGACCTGCAATTCCAACATAGCCACTTTTGAATTTAATCTTGTGAAATTTAGTGCAAATTCTTTGGTCACCTGTGCATGCCCTCCTTCTAACTTCCTGCAAAAATTCCAACATCCGGCTTTTTTAAACGCGTTCTCCACATCTTTATTCTTCAGTGTTATATCCAAACCTTCAGGCTCATTTCTCAGACATTTGCTGATCTGTGTTCTTTCTTCTCTACTGATCTCTCCATGAAATCTTAATGACCTGTAAGCAAGGAATACTAGCTCTGTTCGAACTGTGAAAAACTCAGCTTCTTTTGAAAATCTGCCTCGCTTGATTGCAATGTTATTTAAAATTGAAATCTTGCCGTTTATAATCTTTCAAATTGTAATCTTGCAGATTTGTTATTCATGCAAGGCTTACAATCATCATTAAGACTTGTGCAAGGTGGCTATTCTTGGAAATTGTAATCCATGTGCATCAACAAACCTAATGGTGGTGATAATGGAGATGGGTGGTGGGACGTGATAAGTGGAGTACATGAACTGACACAAGATGACGTAGCCACTGATTTACCTAACGGATTTGACATTTGGGAAAGATTCGCTGCGGAATTCATGAATCCTTGATTTCGCAGCGCGGTTAGTTTAAATTTTGAATGATGCGCTGCGAAATCACCTAATTGTTGAAAATAATACTAAGAGGGGGGGTGAATCAGTATTATCTAGTTCTTTTAACAAATCTTCCTTATTTACACTTTGAATTATTTTTGCATATCAGTACCATAAAATAATGAGCATGAACAAAGAAAACAGATAGTCACACCAAAGAACACCAGATGTAAGGTGGAAACCCAATGTGGGTGAAAACCACCTGCTGCAATATGTCTCTATCTTCTTTCAAATTAGAAACTCCTTTTACAAAGGTTTTGTATTGGTGCAGTCCTTTACCAGTACGCAGGTTGCAACCTGCAAAGAGCTACAATTCTCTCTCGTTTTCCAGTCTCTCCTGGAAGGGAGCTACAACCCCCTACTTCTTTTCTCTAATGGACCACTTTTCATAAACTTTCAAACTGGATCCATAAACATCAAGAGATCATCAAGTATAAGTAAATCACCCAGTCAACTGCAGTTAACCAGATCAACAGTAACAGTAAACTAAACCCAGAACACCTTATTAACAGAAAAATTCAGCCAACAAAAGATCTTAACACAGATACACAGGTCTGCGTGTGTGCGCAATTCTTCTTCTGCTTCCCTGCATATACCCGCAGAGACCCTTCTGCCACACCACGTACCCACGCACTGTTTCTTCAATCACGCTGCGTACTGTTACTGCAGACACGCACCCACTGATACTATCACGTCGCGTACTGCTACTGTAGCCACGCACCCACAGATGCTATCGCGCTGCATACCTACGCACCTTCGGCTTCTGAAGCGCCGCGTACTTTCCCTGTGCCTACGCACCTGAACCTCTGTCGCGCTGCGTACCCACGCACTGCTCCTTCGTCTGCTCTACATACCCACGCACTTCTCCTTCTTCTTCTCTGCGTACCCACGCACTTTCACCGTTAATCACCTGCGTACCTCTGATTAGGGGCCGAAATAGCAGTCCCACAGTGTGCCACTGATAGTCAGATGCTTAGATCTGATCATGCGCTCAAGATATCACCCTTCATAGATTCGCTTTCAACTTCACTTTTATATAGATCAAGCTTTTGAAATAATAACCCAATATTACAGATCTTAAGATATTCAATTTGCAAAAAGATACCTTGGCCAAGTGATCTCCTTCCCTATTTATAGACAAGCCCTCATTCACACCATGGGACAAAACCATCAATAACCAATACAAGGGATCCAAACCGGGGCTAAAATAGATCCTATACCACGAGCCAAAACCATAGCATCAGAAAAAGGCGAGCTAAATACCATGAGCCAAACATAAGAAACCCCACGTGAGCGTGCTTCACTGCCTTGAAGTGTGTGCACTGGGGTCCGAACCTTCTGAACAGGTAACCTGCGGTTATGACCGCACCACCTGCATGGTGAAACCTGCGGGTCCGCACCTTTTGAACCATTCACTTGCAAGCCACTTAATTTCCATCATTTTGAGAGCCTGAACAGACCATTGCCACTTGAGTGAGTTGCCATCAAGTACAACACCTGAATCATAGAGCCATACCATAATCATAATGCCAACAAATGTTACTCTATTTGCAGAAAAGAAACCTAATTACTTTTGCAGAGAGGAAATCCTGGTTACTTTTGTAAAAATGAAAGGCTATTCTACTTTGCATGAATGTATGTATTAATCATATTTGCATAAATGTAAACATTAACCTATTTGCAAAGTGTAAATGGTACTTCAAAAGGAAGCCTAGTCTATGCAATAGAAATAGCAATGTTGGAAATGGGACCCACAGCTTAAGATGTATGAAACAAAATGAAATCATTCTTCAATCATTGCATCTAAGATAGATTTTGTCAACAAATTTCATAAGTTTCTCCATAAAATAATCATGAAAATCATCATTATGCTCTTCAAGTCATGAATATGTCCACTAACCATAACTGTAGAGGTGAATGGCAATGGAAAAGAGGCAAGGATTAAGGCGTTTTTAATCTTACTCAATCACGGTTTTGGAGCCTAGGGGTCATTATTCAAGCCTAAGGGACAAAATCCAATCTTTTGGAACATATATGGTCAAGTTTACACGTGCTACATGAGTGCTACAGGAGGTGCTATAGGAGGCCCTGTTTTGCTACAGGAGTGAGATAACTCACCGAATGCCAAAGTAAATCAAATGAAAATGAGATGGGAGAAAAATTGTTATTAAGTAGGATGTCCTAGTACTCAATTCTAAGTAGAGACACTCCAAAATACCCCTGTTAACATGTGCTAAAAAAATGCATAAAAATACTACTCTAAAAACTGGAATTTCAAGAACTAATGAGCAAGTTAAATTACCAAATGCCTAACCTCATCAAGTGCAAATGATATGGGGTAAATTTTGTTATTAACTTGAATTTTTTTTATGACCCAATACAAGTGGAATCAACTCAAATGAAACTCATTATATTATGAAACTAGCTCACAAAAAGATAGAAAAGATAGATCAACACGTTAGAATTCAGCCTCTTCAAGGGGGCAACCTCCTTTACATTACACAAATGAAAAATTCTTGGATGATTCAATTGACAAAACCTCCTTTCTATATATAGGAGTCTAAGGAGTCACAATATA
>APFE031004150.1:258006-294452 GCA_000404065.3 Pinus taeda | reverse complement strand
ATGGGCATTCACCGTATATCTCACCTTCGAAAAGAAGGATGAATCTAGAAGCTACCTGGCCCGATTACAGACTCTGTCTGAAGAAATAAAATGTAATCACTTTTTGAATAATAGATCTGATGATCAACTCTGCTCTGATACCATGTATAAATTTTGAATCATATAACACTTATTCACATATATTATCTTGATTATACACTATTTGTCAAATGCATGCATTATACATAACCTCCTCTATTGTAGATCATCAATTTGCGGAACTAAGAAACAATCGCATGCACACATTGAAACATCAATCACACATATCAACACAGTATGTAATGGGGAAAACATACTGCTGAAAACCCCAAACTATCTGTATATTATAATTATAGAGAACATGTAACAATACATAGTACAATACTCCTCACAAGTACTCAGTACTATCTCCACCTGTTACAGACAAACGAGCTCAGATCTGAATCAAGTCACAGGTTCAAATCTCCTCCGTTGTTTGCTTGCCTCCACTGCGCAATCCCTGTTGAGAATATATCTGATCCAAGCTCGAATTCCCTTGGATTTTACTGCACAATCCTCATTGGCAATCTCAATCAATGATTGTGCAAATCTCATGCATAGCTATAGTCACAACTGATAGTAGTCTCACCCTTTCACCCACCTCTAACACTTGTTTCCACTGAACTGTCCAAGCACTAAGTTAAATGATATATTCTTTAGTTGATTTATGAGTTAATAATTAGTGCATTAATTAATAATTAGTTCACGCCACTCATCACTAGTGTATTTGTCAGTTAGACTAAATACAACTAGTTCAACTAAGTCAAACTGAACACAATTCCATCAACTCCTTAATCAACTCCACCAAATTCAATCACTTGAGTTCTAACTGAAGTCCATCATGCAATAGCTCAACTAACCCATAAGAAAAGCGTATTTCCTTCTGGCAGTTGCATGTGCCATATCCGTAGCTCGAACTGAAGTGCTGCAACAGGATAAGATAATGTTTATAGTCCAAATATTATTAAGAGCTAATAATATTCAACTGTTATATTTTTGACTGGCAGTCTAAAAATAGACTTCGCCCATATGTCTAAAAATAGAGGTCCATCTATTTTTACCAACATGACCAATCATCCATAAATAGCATCCTGCAACTCATAGACCATGATCCATATGTCTAAAAATAGACATAGTCTAAAAATAGACTTTGCACCAAAAATAGCCTGCGGGCCCACTTAGTGAAGGCGACTTATTTTGACTAAGCTCCATCATCTTGTTGCATTTTCAACAATGATATACAAGTATATGAGGTAAGCCTCAACGACACTGAATCCAAATATGTTGACATCATCTTTTATTTGAAAAATGGATATGCCCCTACACAACTAAGTTACAAAATAATAATGGCATTGAGGTTAAAGGCTAAACAATATCAAATCATCAATAATTTGTTGTTTAGAATGAATTATGATTCTGTTTTTCTTAGATGTCTTGAAAAATTTGAGGCAGAAAAGTTTTTACAGGAACTCCATGATGGACCAGCTGGTGGAAATTTTGGAGGGGACACAACCGCACATAAAATCTTGCATGCTGACTATTATTGGCCGATCTTATTCAAATATGCACATGAATATGTAAGGAAATGTAAAACTTGTCAAACAGCGGCTGGGAGATAGAGGAAACCCGCATTACCATTACAACCGGTCAACATTGAACAACCATTTGAACAATGGGGACTGGACATAATAGGTGAGATCACTCCTCATTCCTCAAAGCAACGTAAATATATCCTTACAACCACTAATTACTTCACAAAATGGGTGGAAGAAATTCCACTTAAGGTAGCCAATTCTAATAACATTATTGAATTTATTGACCAATTTATTATTACTAGATTTGGTCTACCATTTGCCCTCATTTTTGACAATGCATCTTATTTTACAGGAAATTCCATGACAAGATTTGCTCTTAAAAGAAGTTTTAAACTTAAATAATCTGCTAGCTATTATCCTTAGGGAAATGGCTTGGAAGAATCTACAAACAAAAATCTCATAAGAATCATCAAACTAACCATTGATCAAAGTAAAAAAAATTGGCACAAATCTTTAAAATTTGCTCTATGGGCAAATCGAATAACTCAAATGGCCTCAATAGGCACTTCTCTTTTTAATTTAGTCTATGGGAAAGAAGCTATCCTCCCTACAAATATAACTATTCCCTCTCTAGCCCTGGTTCAATTTATTGAAGAAACCCCTTCCTCTTCTATGCAAGTAAGACAATCACAAATCCCTAAGCTCGAAGAAGAAAGAGAAAAGGCAAAAATCACACATGCACATCATCAAGAGTTAGCCAAACCTTCATTTGATGTGAATTCTATAAGTTCAAAATCCTTTCAGCTCAGAGAGCTGGTATTGAAATGGAATAAAGCACACGAGAGAAAAGGTAAGCATACCAAATTCCAAAGAATTTGGCTTGGCCCATTTCAGAGTGTGGAACAAATAGGCCCATCAACCTTTCTATTGCAAGATTTATCAGGCAAGGGAGATTCTTTGCCTGTTAATGGGTAGATTCTAAAAAAATATTTTTCATAGAAGATAATCTCTTCTATCCCTTGTATACTATTGATTTTACTTTTTAGGAAAATAAAAATTGAGTAGCATTTACTTTTGGCCTTTACCATAATAATCTCTTTTATATTTTGACTTTTCACTTGTATAAGTAGAGATTGTTAAGAAGATGATTTTTAAATTTGAAACATAAGCTAAGTTTTATTACTCTGAAATTGCTTGTCCTCTACCAAAATTAATTGTCCTTTGATAAACCTCAACTTTGTAAATAAACCTTTGTTCTACCATCAGTTAAGAAAAGTATCTATAACAAAGCAAGGATTCTCTATAGAGAAGCATCTTTAACTCTATAATTGTCATCCAAAAACTCTTAAGGAGTCAATGATTCTCCCCATCTAGTAAGACTTCACTTTTTAGAGTGTAATTCTAAAATATGCTTAAAACTTAAAGGATAAGAGTTCTCGTCAAGAGCTAACTTAGCATGATCATAGGGAAGTAACAAGCTGACATTACCAATACTACATATCAAAATAGGGTAATGGCTTGATATTATGTTAATCAAAAGACAAGGGGTCTCATTACGAGCCAATTTGTTTAGTTAAAGTTACAACTAATGAATGGCATTGTCAATTTTGGCCACCAAACCAACAATGGCCTTTAAGAAGAAAATGAAAATTTTAAGAAAAAAGGAATTGTTTAGAAAAATGAGAAAGAAAGTATATGAATCTAAATTTGTCTTTAAAAGTTGCACTCTTACCTAGGTGGGATACTGAATCATTGCTATTTAAAAGGTAACCCTGTCAAGGCTATGGACACCTGCTAATAGTAGAGGCTCTACCTATGACAACTGATTACATCTAAAAGCTAATTTGCAAGAGACCCTTGTTTTTATCTTTAAAACCAAGTAATGACTAATGTAGACAAAGAAATTTTCATATTGAAGAGGATAATCAAATGGATGATAATTAGGTAGATTTTGTTTCTTAATATTCAAAGAAATGTTACTTATCTTATATTTCATGTATTTTTATTTTCTGAACTACCTTTATTTTGGAAGTTTTAGAATTTCCAAAAAACTGTTAGAGATAACTGGTTCTTCTAGTGAATTGCCAATTATTGTGCTATTCAAAAACCCACCATTTATTGATGTAATATCTAATATTGTATTAATAAATGGGGACCCTTGATAAAATCCTTCAAAAATAAATTTAGCACTTAGACACTTTCTTTTAATATTTTTTAAGGATAAAGCAAGATATCAAGTCAAAACCCTTTGAAAATTAACAATTCTCACCTTTTTGCATAATGTTGGACAAAGTGTGTCAACAAGCCTTGTTAACAAGCAAAACCTGCCAATTGCGATCAAAAGGATCACCGCATCTAACTTAAATATCATTGGGATTTTCATTTAAAGCTAAGACCTCTAGCATTTCCTATTTAATAAAGCTCGTATCACAATCACACATCAACGCTCACAAAGGACGCAAACCCACAAAGCATGTTGAAACATGCGAAATTCAATATTGCGATAGGACCAGTCAACCTTATCACATCACGTCAAGATATTTAAAAAGGACTAAATCTTACGAACTGCGCGATCTTACAAAATGTGATAGAAGCCTGGACCCGATAGAAGCCAATGTCGTAAATGGTACTTAAATCTGCCACATAGTGAAAAGCACTTTATAAGGTAATTACTATTTCAAACAAACTACGCTCTAAGTAAACAAGAATACTACTTATCCCACATTTCACATCCCGCAGAATCCTAAAAAACTTTGAGAAAGTGCACAAACAAATATGAGGTAATGTGATTTGTGATATTGCATCGCAATCGTAAAATCGACATTCTCGCAACTTTAGTTCACCACCTTAAAAGTTTTCCTTCTCGTTTTGCGATGTGGTACATTAATGAGAAATAAAGGCAGCAATAAGGGAGCATTAATGGCTATTTAATATAGGCTAATGGCATTTATTTTAAAAAGTGGCTCGACATGATATGATATCTTGTAATCTGCATTTGATTAAAACTCATTTTCTTGTCACCTTTTCAGGTCATCTGTATCATTCATTCGGATTGCATTCTTACCTGTGTTTATCTGATAAATTCCGCTTTGCTCCATTTCAAGAAAAATCTGCAAGGATCATTGTTAGAAATAATGGGAAAGAAAGGAAAGGAAATTTTGTCAGAGAAATAAAAAATGATCCCTCTTTTCTTTGATGCTACATGTAGCAGAGATGGAGGAACCACAACATGGGAGGCCATGTATAACTTGTTAGAAGAGGAGCACCCTAGGCCACTAGAAACAAAGGCCATGACAGATTCTTAGGAGTCATATGATGCCTCCTATTTTGATATGACATGCTCTTTCTTGCACCACATAGCTACATGACCAAAGATAATCCCATATATGAACATGATCAAATGGGTAATTGACAAGGCAGACATTGTAGACTGAACATTTAAGAATCACAAGCAAGAGGTCATGGGGTATTTTTCAACAGACAACCTACGACTCATGTACTAGTTACTAGAGCCGTAGAAGCTCTACATCAAATAGTTCCTTGAGAATTTTTCCAAGGAAAATGAAGATTCGACAAAAGTCACACAAACTTGGACAACAAGCGAAGGCAAGCTCAGATGGGATAAAATGTGTATGTACTCTACAACATCCATTTCTCGCCCTCCTATTTTTGTAGCAACAATGTTATGTAGATTGTTCGGTAAACTTGATAGCACCAAGTTTTCCATGGAATGGCTCCCATTGATAGACGCAACAGTAAATGCAACAATAATGAACTGGGCTCAAATTCTATCAGACAATTTGGCTAAGGCTATTATAGAATATAGAAGGAAGAGAAATTCTTCTCTAAGAGTGTTTCCCCCCTTTTTCATGAGTGCTTTCATAATGGATGCAATCTGTTTTAGTTCTAAATTTCCCAATATGGGATGGAAGTGGATTGTACAAGACCTGCTTCCCATCCATATGTACCATAATATTTTGTGGGAATCTTAATTTCACCCTCATTTTTATAAAACATGTCAAGGAGTTATGCTACCCATCCATAAAGAAGTGTACAATCGAACCACCCTAAGGTTCTCTAAAGAGGCTGAGATAGATATCTTTCTAGTAGCTAGATGGTTTGGGGACGAAACCTTTACCTACATCAAAGTATTCAGGATCATCGCTTCACCGCATTTTCTCCAATATTACGTCGCCAAAAAATTAATGGCCAGAGAAATAGCCTACCAAACAATAGGGGAAGGTGGATTAAGCAGAGGACTGAAAGAGAAGAAGAAATCCACTTGGCTCATGATTTTGGACATGCAAAGAAGCAGATATTATTACATCTTTGAAATTAGCTACATTTCTGGGAAGGCAGTATGACCCAAACGACACTGTTAAGAATTTTACTACTATGGTAAAAGCAAATCCATTCACCCATGAAGGGGACACCTTTGATGACCTGTTCATATAGGTAGAAACATATTAACAAGTGTTTCATTTGGAATCATAACTTTTAACCCCAAATGATCTTAGGTCTTTCCATGTGTATAGGGAAAAGAGATTATTGAAGGTCCAATTAGACCTATTGCAGATACAACTGATAAGGGAGCCAACTCCCAGTGTAAGCTTGGAGGACAGCTCTAAAGAAAACTTTGAAGAAGAAACCCAAGAGAGATCTACGCATGAGCCATAGCACTCAGAGCAAAAGTCTCAAAATGGAGAAGGAAACACAAATAAAGAGTCCGAGAAGGACACAACTGGAACTATAGAAGAAAAAGCTGAGCAAACCTCAACAAAGAAACAAGAAAAACTTACCTCTACATCAACTCAATCAGGTAAAAGCCCAATTATTGACTTGGAACAGGAATACGAACAGTTCAACAAAAATATTCACACAGATTCAAACCCTGGGCAAACATCTGAGATACAGACTCCTAAGAAAACCCAACAGAAGTCAAATCCAGAAACGACAGAGGAAGGATCTAAGGGTACATAGGACGTTGAAATCATTCATGCTATTCCTACTTTAGAAATTATTTTGAGAGTTGAAGAAATACCTCCAGTAGATGTATTTTATAGTCCTACCCACAAAGTTGTAGTCAAGAGATAAAAGAAGAAAAGAAAGTTGGACGTTATAACTGTTACAAATTCTGAAAATGAACCAATGAACATTGTTTGGAAGGACTTGCCCATTGACCCATATGAAAATCTTACAAAATTATCGAAATTCACATGAGCCTATGCCACAACAACTATTGATAAAGAGATAGAGGTCCAAATGTTGCTTAAGGAAAAGGAACAAAGAATTATGCTGTTAGAAAAGAAATTAGCTCAGGAAAAATCTAATCAACAAAAAGAATTACAAGTAGCCCAGATCCAGCAGGAATTTTCACAGATGAGAATACAACATCAGGCCAGGTTAGTAGAAAAGGATGCGTGGAAACAAACTATGACAGATAAGTTTAAGGATAATTTGCAAATCGATGAGTTCATAGAGGAAGCACTCAGGCTTAATTCAAAACTAATATAGCAGATGGAAGTAATTTTCCAGAAGATCTCGCAAAGAAGTCCTTACTGTGAAACTAGTGATAAGCTAACAAACCAAGTCATTGACATGAGACTTGAGTATGACAAAATCCATAAAAGGATTTCTGACTTTATCACATGGCAAGAATTAGAGGATGGGAGAAACACTGACCTACCAAAGCTGGAGGAATCTCAT
This sequence comes from Pinus taeda, assembly GCA_000404065.3. Taxonomy (NCBI): domain Eukaryota; kingdom Viridiplantae; phylum Streptophyta; class Pinopsida; order Pinales; family Pinaceae; genus Pinus; species Pinus taeda. The sequence continues at coordinate 287,154 of APFE031004150.1, read as the reverse complement.
AAAGACATCTTGTTCACATATTGGGGTTCTTGGTTGAAACAAGCGGAAAGGGCAATAACGTTAGCAGCAAACAACATAATAGAAGAAATCAATGAAAATATTCATGGCGCTAATCTGGTTACAAAATGTATATGAGGATTTCTTCTGAATGTCAAATAGTTATAGAAGCAGTGGAGACGAGAAGTGCAGGAAAAGGAGGCAATCAAATAGCTAAGTAGGCTGAATTGAGAAGCATACTAGAAGTTTTTGGTGAAACCACACAGCCAGTGGATGACCTTGAGGTGCTTAACAACCTCCACACAAAATATGGTGCCAAAAATGATAGACGCCATATTTGTTGGTTAGTTAAAATCTGCGATAAGGCAACCAACTTAGCTCAAGCCAATGACTTATATTTGCGATCTTAGAGATCAAGTCCAAAGGAGTTAGTCATCTAATTTATTTTTCTTTTAATTTTATTTTTTGCATATTCTGAGGAAGGTCGTTTAAACCTCCTCAACGATTTTTTGTAATAATCTATTTTAAGACCTATAATTTAGTATTTAAACCCCTCTCATGCATTTAGAGAGAGGTCCATAAATTTTTTTAGAAACATTCTTTGAAACATTGCACTTTTGTACTTTTGAGGAGGTTCTAATGGAATGAATAGAACAAGATATATTTTCTTTGAAATACCTAGCATGCTCTATTAAAATGCACTTTTGTACTCTTAGTGATTGAGATTGGGTTAATATTTTGAAGCACATGAGAAGGACTCATCATATATGGTACTTTTATCTTATGATCTTGTTTTATTTATTTGTCAAGCAATACTTCTTCTTTAAATGATTTTATGTGTGAAAGTTTGAATTACAATTTAGCATTATTACACTTTTGTATGATGTTAGATTTGACTCTATTTTGATTACATGAATGATTTTGTATGCGATATATATTTCTCAATAGTTTTGTCTAACTATTTATCCAAAATGATTACTATTAAACGATTTCACTTCTTATTGCAGTTGAATGATCTTGATTACCAATTGTTGTAGGACATCATTGTAGATCACATATTGTATTTAATTCCCGGGTATATTTATAGCTAAATAATGTTAAACTAGGATATATTCATGTGTTTATTAGTTATATTAGATTACACTTAGCTTAGTCATTTTCCCGTTACATCATATATCACCCCACCAACACTATCAAAATATCTTCTGGGAAACTAGTCCCATTATCCCTAGTCGGAGCCACTACACTGAATGAAAAGGAGCTGCCAATCAAGGTCTGGACCAGGTGGTTTTTCCCCATGTTGTTGCAACAATTTTGGCAGGAAAATCTATCCATGGAATGAAATGATAAGTGACCATACCTAGATCTTTTGGGTCTAGGATGAGACTACTAATGATCAAGTGAAAGTGGCAAAGGGGGCCATCATGCCCCCAAGCATGAGATACTTTCCCCAAGCATATGTGATGGAGGGGACGGATTGGGTATGGAAAGGTGGGAATGCTGCCCCTAGCTAAATGAGTTTGTGGAGCGCCAATTTTGTCTAAGTTCTCAAACAAGGGATTCAAGCATTTGACCCAACTTGCATGAGACCCTCCAAAGGATGATGAGGATATGTAGGGGCATATGTGCCCCTTAGTTTTGTATGAATGGTTATAGCATGCTATGGGAATTCCAAATGCATTTAGATTAATGGAATCTAAACACATTTTGATGATGCAGTTCATGATTTTTTGTTTATGGGTGTCTTCTTGTGGGAAGAATGCATAACCAATGTAGTATGAGAAAGGAAATGGTAGATTACCAATCTCACTTGGCACTGTGTATTTGAATAAAATGTACTGAATTTTTGGGTTCACATGCATGGTGTCATTATACCAATGAGTGGCTTTGGAGATAATGAAATGATGCTCACCTATACAACACAATGGTTAAACAACAACAATGTCTAGGGGACTGGCATATTGATGTAAGAAGGAGGGATGACTAAGTGAACCATCCCCATGGTGATATAGAGTGATATGGGACTCTAGAGGTTATTTAATTTGGGGAAGAATAATGGTACTAGGGTTAACACTACCAGATGTGACATGAGGGTTAGGGATAATTGCTTCTCCTAGACTCCCAGAAGTGGATGTCCCCTTACCCAAACATTGTGTTGTAATTTAATGGCCACAAGATGGACATGGTTTGAATTCATGGGTTCGAAGTAAGGGGTGATGAAACCAATCATCATCATGGGAGATATGGTTCACATGCACATCATTTGTGATGGGAGACAGATGACTGGTAGATGTGACATCTACCTCTATTGAGACTGAAGTGTCCTCTGAAAAGGGCTCAAAAGAAGCACAATATGAAACTCTAAGAGAGTCCCAATATATCGATCCCATTGATGAACATAGGTAGAGAATAAGGGTGGAACTATTTTTCATCTCGACATTAGGAGGGGGAATCACAATGGTGGGATGGGAAACCCCCTGTTCTAGTAAAACAATGTGTCCAAAATTCACAGGTAGAAGAGAAGTGGAATCACTACAAGTGAAATCCAAATCGTGAAGCACTCGAAGTGTATCGTGAAAATATTAAAGGTGGGGAGAGTGATGGGAGTAATGACCATATTTATCACACAAAGAACATGTGTGACTTGTGCATAAGGATTTGTTTTTCTTAGCTGACTCAGGTAGGATGACATGGACCCTAGGAGTGTTAGTTTCAGGAAAGTTATCAAAGACCGCACTCTTAATATGAGTGTGCTCAGGATAATTATTAGTGGCATGCCCAAAAACATCACACAAAGCACATGTAGGAGAAGGCTTGGGTGGTTTAGGAGGAACAAGAGTTTCTTGGGGTGCCTTATCTTTGGGTCTATTTTTCTAGGCTTTGCCCCCATCACAAGATGGTTTCACAGTAGGAGCAACGTCCTGTTGAGGTTTTTGTGGATTGAAGCAAAGGAAGGGGTAGGAACAACACATTCAACTAGAGTAAAAGTTGTTTAAGGTTTGAGTTGATTAGGAGGAGTGTTTGCAAGAGGATCAATGTACCAAATTGGGATTCCCAAGGAAATGTTAGGTAGACTCAACAAATCCATAACAGGGGTAGAAAATATTTCTGGTGGAAATAATAAGAAAGGTATCTATCCAGAGGGTAATGACTTGGGGAGCTTCTCCTAGATGGTTAAGACCTGATAGGATGATTCTGGGTTGAAAAGGAACGAGAGAGATACCAGCAAAAGGAAACTGACTAGAAGGAATTGTACCTAAAGGCTGAGTTGATTTGGGAGAAGGAGGTTGCAGAGGAGCGTTTTGTTGAGAAGGTGCACTAGCCCACTTGCCTGTGGTCCGTGACACTTGAAACATGCAAACACTCGAAGAGTTAGGCTTAGAGGGAGTAGGTGATGGGTCATTATAGTCCCATGCAACATCGAATCTTTATAGACTATAGGAGAAACATCGGTTAAGGAAGTGATAGTATTATTTCCGGTCATTGATGATATAGTGGTTTGAGGAGATATTTAAAACAGAGGGTCATAGTAAGTCAACTGATCAATAGTGCTGATTTTTTCATTGTGAGGAAACCACATCTTGCAAAAGAAATCATATGCGACAATAGACATGGGATAGGTGTCACTATGAACCAACAAGAGGTTTTAATCTAATGGGGCATCAATGAGTTTGATATCAATCTAGACTATCTTGCCAACAACATTAATGGGATAGTTGCAATATAAACCAAGACTCTATGAGGGGTGATCATCCCAAGCATGAACAATGATAATGGATAGGGACAGGCTAAGGGAACCAAGGGTATTCCAATCACTAGTGGGAATCACATAGGTGTAGGCACATTTTTCTATTATACACCGCTAGACAGTGGTGTTTTTTATGGAGGCTAGTATTGAAAAGAAACAAATGAACAAAGGGGGGAAAGTTCCACTTTGTTATCATCGAAGATAATTAGACAATCATTGGAGGGATCCACGATTCCCAAAGTAGATAGTGGATCTTCTGTTGGGATGGGCTTGTCTAGAGGACTTCTAATGTTGACATGCTTGTTAGGAGACTTCACCAAGTCATCTACTATGCTATAGGTATGGGCGACTTTAGAAGAAGAAACGTTTCGACATAATGGACCTTTAGGGATCTTGGGGGGAGCCTCTATCTTAAGCAAGGGGATTTGTAAGGTACCATTTGGTGATGATATAGGATCATTTGAAACTTTTGGTTGGGAATCAATCACTGACTTTGCAAGGGGATTGTAGTATTGGCACGACCAAGTTTGAAGGTTGACTTGTTCAGTGTTGATTTCATCGACATTCATCATGAGGATATGGTAATTGTTTTGGCCAGGTTGTGCGGGTTGGGGGGATTTATTACCATGTGTGGATTGGGTATCTATATATCCGTGATGGGGAAAAGGATTTGTAAGCACAACTGATTGCGATGAAGCAGGAGGGCGAGGAGGTGGAGCAATGGGTTGAGGTCCGCTAGAAGTAGTTGCTTGAGCTTCCCATGCTTGGTGCATCTAAGGTAAAAGGGGACATTTGTGAGTATAATGGCCAAATACTCTACAAAAAGCATAAGGTTTTTTCATTGAAAGATATTTTTTTTTCCTGGGCTTTCCGCCCTGTTGCTGGGTTGTGGGTTTAGACTAGCCGCCCTTATGGGAATTACATGGTGGAACTTGGTTTCCTTGGTTACCTTGATATGTCTGGTTCCTATTACCCTTCCCCTTATTCCTTCTCTTGGGGTTGGGGGGATTGGTTGTACTTTTATGGGCATATACTTTACCTTGATGGGGTGGTTTCTATTGTGGCTGAGGTGTAGGAGGCTTGGGAGGTTGGGGCATTAGTGATGACGAGGCTAGAGCGTTAGGCCATGTGAAGGATAGTAAAGATTCATGATAAAATTTGGATAATTAGTTGGAGCAACAACATACCCTAAAATCGACTGTTGCATATGGGGATATGCATATGATGTGCCTGTACCTTGGTAAGAATTGAAACACCAAGAATCAGGAGGGGGATAGGTGTAAGAAGGATTGGTTCCCCTTGGGGTTGACCATAACTCATAAAAGGTTAAGGGTATGGTGATGGTTGAGGGTGTGAGATAGATCCAACGATATGGTTAGTGGCATGAGATGCCCCATGTGCATTAGTAGCACTAGGACGAGGTAGGTTTGGAAAGATAACATAAACATAACCTGATTGTGCATAGATCATTTCATATTTCAAAGCTATCTGGAGCACTTCTTCCTCAAACTGAGGGAAGATAGAGGCACCATCCTTACCTATGGGGACCTAAAGAACTCTAAGTAACCAATCCATATAGACATAATCTTCAAAATTCGGGGCTTTATATGTGCGTCCCCTTCTGCGCTTTTCTCGAAAATGGTCAGAAAGGCGGGTGGAATTTTTTTGACGAAATGAGTTGAAAAGATTGGTACCTGTGTCATGTCAGAGAGGTAGATGGAAATAGGAAAGAAACACCATGGCAAGACTCATGACAGTGGAATTGGAGTCATGTGGTTAGTCCACATACCAATTGGCAGCAGCTCCAGTAAGATTGCATTGGAAAAGGAGAAGATAAATGGAGTCTTTAGTGATGGAATTAGATGAACTCCACACATGAAAGATTGAACATAATTTGTGGGGAAGGCTCAAACTAACCATATAGGGGAGGAATGGAATATTAGTGACCATAATAACAAAGGTTCGACCTATGGCGTTACCTTCTTGGTTTCCCACGCCCATGTTGGTGCCTGACATGGTGGCAGTATGGGGTTGGGAAGAAGTGGAATCAAAGGAAGAATTGGAAGAATTAGAAGACCCAGAGTCAGTATGGGGATTCAATGAAGGACTAGGAGGATGAACTCTAACTCTACGTGGAGGAGTAAGTTGTCCTAAAGGAAACTTGGGGTGAAGGCCATGAAGTCCCTGTGGCAAATGCCTAGGGGGAGAAATGATGAATCAATATACTAAAGGGTGATACTAGGAGAAAAGAGTAACAAACATTAAGAAAACGCTAGTGCAGTGGTGCAAGTGCAATGTAACTATTTTAATATGCTACTCTAATTCAAGAAAACAAGTCATATCAAAGAAAAATGACCCCTAGCCTATAGGTGATCTAAATTCTCAAACAAGTCCTAAATACACTGTTTCAGATGGCCTTCCAAAATACTTCTTACTTGATGAAATCTAAACCTTTTAAATAGAGTTGTTTAGAGGAAGGTGGGGTGGAGAACCAACTATTATCCAAAAACAATTCTATAGGGTGTCTTCCTATGATTGGTCACTAGGGTTACCTTTGTCCCACGGGGGTGGTAGAGTCTTGAGCTTCTTGGTGATAAGCCAAAGCATGGGATTCCCTGCCATAGGTTGGGTAGCCTTGAGGAGAACCACTCGCATGATGACCTAGCGTAACCCCTTTTGAATTGGGTTTTTGACACACTTCGATTTTGGAATATGGGATGGTGTTGGGAATGGGTCCCCTGGGGTTAATTTTGGGGTTAAAAGCCCAAGTTATGGGGCAAAAATCTTAGATTTTGTATAAAGGAATGTAAAGTCTCCACATTTTGTGGTTGCAGAGCATGAATATATCAAGAGTCGAAAAGGGTTTTCGCCCTTAGTTTAGATAGGTTGTGTCGGCTTGATGAGATCCGCCCTTGGTCCGCGAACCATGGGATTGTATAAAAAGAAGTGTTAGAAGAGTTTTTAGTAGGTAATTCATAGTTGGAGTCATTGATGAGTAGAGCGAGAGTCTTAGCGTAGGAAAGAAGCTTTGCAACTCAATGCGTAGAGGCCTAGGGTAGAAGTCTACAGTTGAGTGCGTGGACCGCTATAGCTTTGTGCATAGAGAAGTTATAGTCTATACTGGAAATATGAATCTTCAATTAAGAGAAGTATTCTGAAATTACTATCTATTTTACTTCTGCCAATTTCATGTATCTTTTATTGCTAATTTGATGCACGAATATATATGTTTTCCTTTGTTATAAGAATGCAAGTAGAGATATATGTTTACGTGAAGACAATCTTAATTGCATGGTAGAGTTGGCGAACACTTAAGATAATTTGGGAAACTATACACTAAAGTAGTTATAGAGGCATGTAGGTGCCTAAATCGCTTGTTAAGTTTATGTGATAGACGATCACAGACCTTCGCAGAGGTTCTGAAAGACTAATAAAGAAGTACATTGATAAGCCTTAAAGGCTTATCGATCTGTGCAAAGGAAGAGTTAAAGTGTAAAACCAACATCACAACCATCTCAAGGTGCGGAAACTTAGTTCCTGCATCACCCCATACAGCTTCGGGTGAGACTTCAGTGCCCGCGAAGAGGGCCAGTAGTGTAGGGATTTTCTTGGTTGACTAACGCTGAACTTGGATCAGGGCCCATTAAGCCAACAAATGGTTCCGTTTCTGGGAGAACTATTTGCATAACGAGATGTGTGATGTAGCATCATTGGAACCCAACTAAGAAAGAGATCGAAGATTGGTTGGAAAGAAATATCCATGAATTTGCAACACAGGAAAATAGGAATCTGTTATTGATGAAAGAACAATGTTTGGACAGATATCTATACACAGAGATACACAAAATCTTCTTCTATTTCTTCTTAGTTGAATTGTATGAGTAGATGGCGAAGTTGGCAGATGGAAAAGGGAGGTGGAGGCTTGATGGTCAAATTGTTTGGACACCAGAGTTAGTGTGGAGATTGGAAGCCTTTGAAGATAAGATCGCACGTGATTTAGATCATTGGCTCGATCGTATCATAGGGGGATTTGTGACAGAGTTCACAGTCGATACTTCAGTCAGTTACAACGAAGTAGAGTGACGCTTCTTCAAAGGACCATGAGGTAAGTATTTAAGGTCATTAAATACTTGGATTAAGTGGCTATTGTGTGAAAAGCGGGTTATGCAATTTCCTTAATATTTGGAGAAATGCAAAGTGGAAGAAATTTCAGGAAAAGAGGAAGAAGAGGCCCTAAATATAGCCTGCTGATTGAAACCCCTCTAAGTGATGATGAGGAAGTAGCACATGTTTCTCTGCAGAGAGCTATTCAGTTTATAAACAAAGGGTTATCATGAATACCTCATCCACCCACACCACCTCCATCTTCACCTCCATTTCTTACACCCTCGCCCACACCACCGCTACCACCACCATCGTTCAATATGGAAAACTCAGTAAAGATGCCTGTGTTCAAGGGCCTGTGGAATGAATATCCAGACCAATTTTGGTTCGTCGCGAGGGTTGTAAGGGAAGATCAGGGTATCACGAATGATCAGATGAACAAAGCTACATTGGTTAGTGCTTTGCAAGACTATGCACTAACGTGGTACATTAAGTATAGTACTGATAACTCGATTTCCGTGTTGGCAGATATCTAGACTGTGCTAAACAAGGATTTTAGTAGACCTAAGTCTCAAGCGCAATCCATTGTGGGATTCAAAGGGATTATGATGAAGCCTAGTGAGACACCCTGGGAGTTAGACTAAAAATTGAAGTGTAAGATCCATGAAGCTAGCATGAATCGGACAGATGGGCAACACCGCGAATGGTTTGTGGTTGTGCTCCTGCCTCATTTAATGGTTGTGCTATCACAATTGAAGATTGTGAATTAGGTGGAATATCAAGAGATCTCAATGAGATTACATGAAATGCCAATGCTAGATGCTAACCAAGGGGTTCAATAGATTCATGCACAGTTGCAGAAGCTCTGCTTAGAGATGCAGAGTCTAAAGAATGATATGACAATTCAGCTTGAGCTACATGAAGAAGTCTAGTGCTTGAAATGCAAAGGTCAGGGGCATGACAAGGATCATTTTCCATTATTTACGAATTATGTTGTAGTAAGGGGATCAATGCCTCTTAGGTCAAAGGCTGCAACATGGCCAAGTACAGGGCCCGCGCTATGGTGTGCTATTTGCCAAGTAGCTAGGAAATATGTGACATAAAATTGCCATTTGCTACAGAAATTCATACAGACACCACAACAACTCTTCTACAATTTATGTCAATCAGTGGGTGATGATGAGCGCAATTTTTGTAGTTATGAATTAATGATGGATAGGAAACTTGCATACAGGGTGTAGGAAGAAATGTGGCCTTTGGACCAAGGTGCTGGAGGAGCATGAGGTGAGTATCAGGGGCGTGGATGAGGCCGAGGTGGAGGAGGACTTGGTAGAGGTTGATGGCAGCTTCTTTTTTACAATTTTGGAGGACAAGGACACTACACGAGAGACTGCCCAAATCCGACACATCTTTCATGCTGCTAATGTACTTAGTTTGACCATGCGATAGAGGATTGCCCTATATTGTTGGCTAAGATTCGTGAAAAGGGGGCACAGCCTTCGCAGCCGACTTAGAACCTACAGATGATGAGGGTTGAGCCCTGCGAGGAAGACCCTAAGGTAAACATTATGCTATGAACTGGAATGATGACTGGTGAGGATAAGGGGAAGCAACCTACAGAAGGTTAGTGGGTCCGCAAAGCACCAGAAAAGGAGACTGGGTTTGATCTGGAATGCTCAAAAGAAACATTTATGGAAGCAAAGAATAGTTTTGCTGAGGCCTCTACCTCAAAAAGTCAAGAGAAGCCAATGGAGGAAATGGACCTGTCCATGATTACCATGTTCTTAGAGACCTGCATGAAACTGCTACAAGATAGTAAGGCAATGAAGGAACTACAAGAACTGATTAATAGGTGTGTTGGCAAGGAAACTGCTACTGATGAACCATGCATAGTTAGAAAGCTTGGTAAGAATAAGGCAAGGACTGGATGTGAGATGAGACTCACCGCGCAGATAGGGGAATACGAAATGGACTAAGTTATCTTGGATCTAGGGTTCAATGCAATTTTTTTGCCTAAACAGACATGGGAGTGAATGGGAAGACCTGTGCTGTAGTGGTCTCTGATTCATTTAAGAATGGAAAATCAACAAAAGATCATCGAAATGGGGAGATTGCAAGGAGTAACAGTGGATATTGAACCTGCAAGCATATTAGTTGATTTTGATGTGATAGAGATTGTGGATGAAAGTAATCCCTATCCCGCACTTCTAGGGATCGATTGAGCCACTGACATGCATGGGGTGATCAATCTGAAGAAGCAGAAGATGTTATTTGAGAAGAAATCACTCTATGTATTGGTGCCACTGGACCTTGCAGAAGGACCACGCTATACTTAGTCGATCCATGATTATGAAAGTGACGACAATTTAGACCATATTTACAAGATAACGGCACCTGATCAGGATTTGGTGAATCCAACAGTAGATGGATGTATCACATGGGATTGTGAGAGCTCCTGCACATCATATTCAGAAGAAGAACTGGAGCATTGGAAAAATTGATTGCATGAAGTATCACACTGCACTATAATATGATGACCAAGTCATTACACTGCGTATCATCAAAGTAAGAAATCTACCTCACTATGATGGGTTAACTGATGTTGGTCAATTTTTGGATGCATTTGAAATGGAATTTCTTGAGAAGAATCACTTCCTGGTATTGAATTGGGCACTATGCGCTATGCCTGCAAGATGGTGGGGTATGCAAAATATAGTTTTGAGGATTGGCACGAATATAGAAGGATGATGAGGATACACTTTGGCCACCTGAAGGTACGACTAACCGAATAGTATGATGGGAGAAATGATCATGTGATCATTTAGCCAAATGGATTGAAGTATATGGAGCAAAGCCTCAGTCAGAGTGGGTCCATCTATTTTGTCATATTTTGGATGTTATACCAATGAATTTGTACTTGGAGATAGAACTCCATCATGGCATCGAAGAATGGGTGTTTTGTGCCAAGGATTTCTGATGACGTTCAATTTTGAGGATGGATTTGAATCTATCGATGAAGCATTGCAAGAGGTTAAGATGACCATCTTTAGGATACCATAGGATCCTCTAGACCTGATTCAACCTGATTGGACTACCCAGCTGAGCCACGGGCTGGAGTGTTACAATGTAACAGTGGAAGAGGAAGACGAAAATCGAAGGAATATTAATATCCCACAGACTGAAGGTCACTGTGGAGTTGAAGGACCACAACTAGAGAACCCCAACATAACAGAGTCACTAAAAACTAGATAGTTGAACATTGGCACGAAGGTAGAGCCAAAGTTTACAAATATTGGGGACTATTGGGATGACATGAATTAGATAAGGTCGTCGAACTACTCCGTGAATATAAGGATTTGTTCCCCACAAATTTTTCCTATATTAAAGGAATAATAGGAGACCTGGGTGTCATGAATATCACCCTAAAAGCGGATGCAACACCTATGAAACAATGACCTTACCGCCTCAATCCGAAGTATAAGGAAAGGGTCCACATTGAGTTAGATAAGATGCTCGCGGTGGGTATCATGGAACCAGTCGAAGAATCTGATTGGGTGAGCCCAATAGTAGTTCAAGAAAATAAGCATAAGGAAGAAATAAGGATATGCGTAGACTTAGGAAATTGAACAATGCCTACGTGCATGGTCCCTTCTGTTGGATTATTAGGCCCTGACCCAAGTTCGGAAGAGTTATTAGCCAAACAAATCCCGTAGCTACTAACCCTTTCGGCAACAGCCCATGGAGTGTAGACTGAGGTCTCACCCGAGGTAGTAGGGGAGGGTGTTGGAACCAGGTTTCCGCCCCCTTGGGATGTCTTGATGTGGTCTGGAGGGTTCACAAACCATTTTATGGCTTCGTGCTACTTTACTTCCGTGTAGATTCGGAACAAGGCACTTCCTTAATAGTTATTACTTATGAGTTTGTTATAGATCATATCCATTCTTTACAGTATTTAAACATTTAAACTTAAAACCTCGTGCATGCAATTATAATGACAGATATAAACTCATATAACAGATCATGCATAAATTCAAAACATAAGCAATAGACAGATCCACTAGAAACCACACAATGACTCAGAAATTCTTATCTTTATTGATCTTCTCTTCAGTACAACTAGATCCACCCTGCACACTCAGCTGCAGGGGTCCACGCACACAGTTACAGACTCTACTAGGCCTCTGCGCACATAGCTGCAGAGCCTCTATCTCTCTACCAACACCTTTGACTCAGACTTAAAGACACTCCAAGACTTCTTGCTTCATAAACCCATTACATTCCAGATGAAAAATACTTAAAAGTTGACTTCTAACCATAGAGCCTTGCTCTATTTATACATTTCCATGGTCTGTAGACCATGGAAAGGCCGACTCATTTTACATTATTTTTGGGTAGAAAACCCTTTGACTTGACTCATTACACTTCGTGCTCCGCACATCTCACGATGTCTTTACCATACCTTTACCCAAAATTGTGGGCTTTAAGCCCCAAAACCATTTACGGGGCCTCGCTACCCAACAGGCCCCCAACACAATCATCATGACTCGTCTTGAGTCACTCGGTTGGTGTGGAAATCTTTGCGCGAAGGTCGGTCAACAACTTTTGCACTTCACTTGTACTTGCAACAAACTCTTCCACCGTCCTCTGTACCTGTTCTATGCGAGCTGCCGATGCATCAGTATCAGTTGCAGTAGCCTATTGAAGATCATATGTTGCCTGCATGTGTGCTAACTTTCCCTTGATGGCGGTGGAGACTGCGAATGCTTCATCAAGCCAGGGTTGGATGCAACCTTTAAGCACTGCCTCTTTTTGTTGAGTGGCATCCAATTGTGCCTTGAGAGTGTGGGCCTCCTTCATTTTAGCCAATCTTTTCATGATAGCTACCATCTGCACAGTCCCCTGAACTATGTCATAAGCCTACTGCAACTCCCGTGCTTCTGTTTCAACTTGTTGTATGGTTGGATCTTCCTGGAGAGAGGTGAGAATAAGGAGGGATTGATCTAATAGTCCCGAGAAATCTTGGACTGCGTGCTTTATCATTTCCAATCCTGCTTGAATTTCGCCGTGGCACCATTCTCAAACTTCCAAAGGTGTGGGCTATTTTTCCCATAGTCTTAGCTTTGCAGTTTCTAAATTTAATTCCCACTGAGCCTTCGTAGCCTCCTCTTGGGCTGTATGGAATCCTGTGACCATGTGATGAATCTTGTCAGTTTCTGGAGGTTCGGCTGGGATAGCTAACTCTGGTACCTTGCTGCAAGCTTTCGTCATGGCCTGTTCCACTTCCTGGTTGTGTGCGACCAAATCATCACACTGGAGACTGAGCTGCTCCAGATTTTCCTTGTGCTCCACCAAGGTTTGGAGGGCATGGCCTTCCCTGGCACGAAGCTCAGTGGTTACCCCATCCTATAGTTGGTATAGGGTTTCTTTAGGAAGAGCAGCTATATTCAACACCCAACTACCCACGTCACCCTTGGCTTCTGCTAGGACAATGCATGATGGCAACACTAAGGTGTTCATTGTGTGGGTGTGCGCCATCTGCTCGACTGCGGCTGTGTCCTCTGCTTGATTTAGGATCACCCTACTTGGGGGTCGCACCTGTAATGCCTACAACTGTGCTCTGATATCCCCCAACACAGATGTCTATTTTTCATCAGTTTTGCCAATGCACATGTAGGGGCAGTGCTCGTCGGTTTGCTGCTGTCAATACACTCTTTCTCCAAAGCCTTTACTGTTTTTGACTTTTTGCATGTATGCAGCGCTTCCTTGTTGCGTGGCCTCTTGACTTGGCTTGATTTTGTGCATCCATGTGTCTCCATTTTCCTTTACATGTCTTGTTCTAAGGACATTTCCTGATCTGCCATGATTTCTTCGGCTATCACTTCCTTGGTTGCCTCATGCTATGAAGCTACGTTTTGTCCTTGACGTGTCTTTTTTACCAATTTAGTGAGTTGCAGCTAGATTTCCTTTTTTCGCTGTTGTGCTGCCATTCATTCTAGTATGGCCTTGTCTGGGTTGCGCCACTCTAGAGGCCATGCTACCAATACCTCGTAAATGGGATCGTTTGTTGTAATGAATAGGAGCATGACCCATGCTCGCTTTGGATCCTTTCATGCCCGGATATATAAGTTATGCATGTTTGCTTTGAACTCTGCCATGCTTTGCAAATTGTTGTATATCATTGGAGACATCCGTGGTCTATGCGTGATTTGTGTCTGGATACTCCCCTCCATGAAAGTCCAAAAAACCTTGATTTTAGAAATCCTTGCTGTATCCTTTATAGCCGAGACCGGAGTATACCACACTGCTTCAGGTAGGCTGTCCTCAATGCTGGGAAACTAGCTACCCTGTAGCAATTCTCCTACAACTAGAATTATTGATAGTAGTAACCATGCATAATGAAATGTTTTACCTTTGTCCTGTGCTTCCTCACAATTTGTCAAAAATTCGTTGCATAAAAACTGCGCCCAGTTGAACTAAACCCCTACCGCGCACTGCTCTGCAAGTGTAATGACAAGAGTTGGCACCTCATTTGCGTGACATTTCCACATTAGTTTTCTGGCTAGCAACTAGGAGGCAATTCATACCCCTCGGTCTTTGATGCTTTCTCTTACATACCCCCACTTCCTCTTCTCCAACTTATATTTAGCCTTCATTGTTTCTACGAGACCCACATCGCTACTCGTTCTGGCTATGTGTGTGGGGTCATTCCCTTTGATAGGCAAGTGGGTAATCCAGTTTACTAAATTGGCTGTGATAGCAATTGGCTCCTCCAACCAGAGATACCCATCATGTACTAGACATAGTAACTGCCGGATAACAAAAATGGTGATGGCCGCATGGTGATAGTGGGGTATCCACCTTAGATGAAGTAATCCCGCCTTCTCCACACCTAGTAACCACTTCGACGGTAGTAATTGGTCTTCGGCCAATTCGGGGAACTTGTCACTATGCGCAAGGTCCCAATATTTGAACTTGATGCTCAGAACTCATCCCAACAGTAAACCATCGAACCTTATCTCATCTAGAAGAAGTCGGGTCTGGAGTGTATTCTTTGCAGCGTCCATGTTCTTTGGTATCTTGGACGTCCCATTCCATGGGGAGATATATGGGGGTCGTGAAGGGAGCTGGAAAACATCCTTTTCATCCTCATCTAGTGCTTCATTCTGAGTGATCAAATCTTGAAAATCTTCATCATCCTCCTCGAGTCCAGTGGTGATTTATTTCCCCTTTTTGGTGACTGATAACTTATTGAATCTTGGTGATACCATGACTTGACCCATCATTTGCTTGTTTTTCATAGGCCGTAGTGTGTGTGGCGATTTTGGAACTTCAGTAGCCGTAGCTGCTTCATCTAGCTCCTCTTGGGTTGAGTATAGCTCTTCCATGAATTGTGCTCGGTTTCTCACCATGGTACTCATGGGATGCCTAGTAGCCAAGTGTTTGCTGGTCTTTACTGGTTCAAATCTCGAATAACCCAGTGCTAGTGACAAATTTTTGAATGGATCCCTTCCCTCCACTTTTAGTTCATTAATAATAGCTAGGCTGTGGATCTTTTCATATCTAGCTCAGAAATTTTGTCTTAATGGCCCGCCGCCCGCTCCCCTCTGTTGTAACTTGAATTTCTTGTTAGGAATAGTGGTGTTAACAGTCACCTTTTGACCTTTCCGCGTGGCAGCGCAACCCTTGTGGCATAGTTGTGATTTGTCGAACCGAATAACTCTGTTCCAAACCTATTTTCTATGCTAGATTCCCATAGACTTGTTTATAGTCTCACGCCTTCTCTCAACTACTTGGGGTGCTAAGACTATGCATTCTATAGCTAGTCGGGTGGTCGCACCCCTGGTGTAATGTCTCAGCTTTCCTGCTAGCCCGGGCTGCAAGAACCTTTCGAGTGCCTCTGTAGCCATTATCTATTCGTGTGCTATTGTGTGGGGTGTATCCTTCCGTAGGTGCGGGCGCAGCCTTGATAGCAGGGTTGCGGTTCGTTCTAGTTCTGCGGGAGACCCAGCCAGGCCTATTTCCCTTATGTGCAGCCTCGTGTGGCTGTCACTACTTTCCATATTGTTGATTCCCTCCCTTACTAGTGCAATTTTCTTTCTTAGCCGCACCCATAGTTCATTGATTTCATGAGGCCTGCTGCTACCCTTCTTATTCTGGGCTCCTTCCTGCCTTATTATTGACAATCTCATCTTTGCCTCCCTTCTATTATAGGGCCATCGAACCCGTGGTATCTGTAACTTCCTAGTGGGCCATTTTATCGGGTGGATGTTGTGTGTGCTTCCCCCTGCTCCCCTCCTGACTTTGTCATGGGCTACTGGCGAACTGGATTGTTGTGGTGAATTTGGACTTATGATTCTGATTTGGTTGGGTGCCTGCACAACATATACCTCCAGCCTATGCTGGCGATGGATGCTTACCCCATTTTTCCCTCCAACCTGTATGTGCACCTGCCTCTAACATCTACGCCACTTTCTCTTAATCTTTGGACATGTACTCCATTCGTGAGAAATTGTGGTGCATGGTGCCTCCATAGGGGCATCCTGTGGCTTCTGTCTCAGATTCATCGTTTCACATTGGTCAATTGGTTCCTCCACCTTCGTAGCATCCTCATCAGTTGGCCTCCCCCTTGCCTCTATTTCTTTTCGGTGTAGTGATCTAACCATCATATTACAATTTAGTGTCGTTACCTCATGCAATCGATTTTGCCATCGCTCAAACTCTTCATTTTAGTTTGACGTGTAGGAACTGTGATGGTTTGATGAGATTCTTCCGTCTGCTATTGGATTCACTCGGTCCTAATCTTGCGCTGTGATCTGGTAGATATAGTCCAGTTCATTGTCACTGTCCTCATCACGCACCGGCTCAGTATCGCACACCCCTTCGGTTGGGTCTAGCAGAACCACTACACGGAGAGATTTCTTTTCGAATATCATTTTTCATTTCTTTAGATTGATGACTCCACTCATATCCGTTGCCCAGTCTATCCCTAATAATGCAGGACATGGGTTATTGTCATCTACAATTTCTATAACCTCAAAATTGGTTTTTGTGCTTGCACCGTCGATGTCTACTGTAACTCCTTGCAGTCTTCCCACAAGAAAGATCTTCTGTTGGTTTTCCATCCGTAATTGGATAGGAGACCATTGTAGTGTGGGCCTGCCCATGCGCTCCCAGGTCTATTTAGGTAGGACATTCACGTCTGATCCCAAGTTGAGAATGACCTAATCCATCACGTAGTCCCCAATCTGGGCAGTCAATCGCATCTCCTACCCAGTGTGCAATGCATGATTGCCTAGTTTCTGGACCATCCAAGGTTCATTCGATCCTGCACACCTAGTTATCAACTCTTGCAGTCCCTTCACTGCTTTAGTGTCCTGTAGTAGCTTCATGCATGTCTCTAAGAAGGTAGTTAGCATCTTTGGCTCCATCTGATCCTTGATACCCAAAGTAGAAACTTCTATGAAGCTCTTTTTAGCTTCCATAAATGTTTCCTTCGCATGCTCTAAATCAAATTCAGTTTGTTTTGTGGGGGCCTTACGAACCCATGCGTCCTCCTCTGGTTGCTTTCCCTTATCTTCTCCTATAGTTGCACCACTTCTGAGCATCATATTCACATTAGGATCTTCCTTGTGCAGTTCAGCCTTCATCATTTGGATGTTCTGAGTGGGAGTAGCCGGAAGCACCCCTTTTTCTTGCATCTGAGAAATTAGTGTAGGGCAATCAACTGCTTCTGGTCAAATTGGTAATAGTACGGGCAATGGGCTCTGGTCGAGTTTGTGCAGTCGCGTCCGTAGTGCCCCGGTCCTCCACAATTATAGCAGATTAATTGTCCCCATCCGCATCTAGGTCCCATTCCCCCTCATCCTCGTCTTCCTCCTTAGAATCCACCCCACGCTATTGCTGCGGCGAGATCCTAATCGCACGACTCCTTTTGCATCTTGTAAGTAGGCGTTCGATCCATCAAAAACTCATAGCTTTGGTAATTTCTTTCATCGTGGCCTATCATCCTACAAAAGTTGCAAAATAACTTCTGGGAGGGGGGTTTGTCTAAGGTTCTGCAATAGATGATAGTTTTCCATTGCATGCTTTCCTTCCACCTGATAGATCATGCACCAGAGTGCGGGCACCGTGCTTGGTGCTACTTGTACCTCTCGTAGCAATGGTATTGGTCCCCCCCCTAATACACAGTTTGTGAAGAGTGGAAAATGATCCTTATCATGGCCCTCACCCTTACATTTGATACATCACACCTCTTCACGCATTTCTGACTGAGGCGCTTGTCCTTGTTTCAAACTGCGCATCTCTAAACATAGGTTTTGTATTTGTGTTTGGGTTTGTTGAACTCCCAACCCTGGATCTTATATTGGGGTTTCATGCAACCTCATTATGGTCTCTAATGCTTTGGCTTGGGTTGAGATCTTTTGCTGTGATAGCGTCATCCCCAAATGTGGTGTCAAAGACTCCACAAACCACGTGCAATGCTACGCATCCATCAATGTCATGTTAGCCTCGCGGATTGTGCTTTTCAATCTCTGATCCAGATCCCACGGGGTTTCACCAAGAAACGTCGTGATCTCCTTGAACCCAATGAATCACTGCGTCTTTGATTTTGGTTGACCAAATTCTCTATTCAATGCGTCCTGGATTGCCGTTATTCCTACATTGAGATGATCGCTTGAGTACTTTATATACCATGTCAATGCACAATCCTGCAGCACGCTAACCAGAGTTGCCTTTTTGATGTTATTATCCATTATGCCTTGGGCTTCCCATACAGCCTTTACCATAAACCAGAACTATCCTAGTTCCTCATTTCCTACGCTTTTAAATACCGGCAACTTGACTACACTCGCCATCCCAACCATTGGTGGTGGTGGAGGTGGTGTCGGTGAATATGGATTCGATGTAGTTGAAGTAGGTGATGGCATGGATGGTGGTGGTATCATTGGGATGCGCTGCTTAGTCAACCGAACTATGCTTCTCAGAGAGAACCTTGCGAGTTCCTCCTTGCTTTCTCACGAAATAGAAATTAGAGGGCTGTTCTTTAATCCCTCAGTTCCTTGATAGCCTCTTTTGCATTGTGTTACATTGGACATTAATGGATGAACATAATCCATTTTTCACATAACAACATTTTAATCCAAGTATTCAATGATTTGATATATTTACCTCGTGGCCCTTGGAGAAAGCGCCTTTTTGCTTCACTATAACTCACAGTTGTGTCTATCATGAACTCAGTGATAAACCCTCCTATTATTTGATCCAACCAATGATCTACTGCGCATGCAATTTTGTCTTTAGATGCTTCTAGCCTGCACACCAATTTTGGAGTCCACACAATGGGTTGATCTAGTCTACACCTCCCCACGCTGTCAGCTAGCCTCGTGATCCACTCGTACAAGTCTGTTGATAATGATGCAAAGAATATCCCATGGATCTTTGTGTATATGTAACAATCCAACCACCTTTCTTTTGATATCTGCGGTTTTTTGTTTTCCTGAACCGCAAACTTGTGAAGATTTTGATCCAACCAAAGTTCAAGCTCTTTCTTTGTAGGGTTCCAGTGTTTTGACATCAGACATCCCTTAAGCAGATCCCAGTCCCGGCAGTGAAACCATTTGCTGGCTTATTGGGCCCTGACCCAGGTTCGGAAGAGTTATTAGCCAAACAAATCCCGTAGTTACTGGCCCTTTCGGCAACAGCCCGCGGAGCGTGGACTGAGGTCTCAACTAAGTTAGTAGAGGAGGGTGTTGCAACCAAGTTTCCACACCCTTGGGATGTCTTGATGTGGTCTGGAGGGTACGCAAACCATTTTGTGGCTTTGTGCTACTTTACTTCTGCATAGATCCAGAACAAATCACTTCCTTAATAGTTATTATTTATGAGTTTGTTATAGATTAGATATACTCTTTACAGTGTTTAAACATTTAAACTTAAAACCCCGTGTGCGCAATTATAACAACATATATAAACTCATATAATAGATCATGCATAAATTCAAAACATAAGAAACAGACAGATTCACGAGAAACCACACAATGACTCATAAATTATTATCTTTATTGATCTTCTCTTCAATACAACCAGATCCGCCCTGCACACTTAGCTGCAAGGGTCTGCAGACACAGTTGTGGACTCTAGCAGGCCTCTATGCACACAGCTATAGAGCCTCTATCTCTCTACCAACACCCTTGACTCAAACTTACAGACTCTCCAAGACTTCTTGCTTCATAAACTCATTACATTCCAGATCAAAAAATACTTAAAAATTGACTTCTAACCATAGAGCCTTGCTTTATTTGTACATTTCCATGGTCCATGGACCATGGACAAGCCGACTCATTTTACATTATTTTTGGGCGGACAACCCTTTGACTTGAATCATTACACTTCATGCTCCACACATCTTGCGGAGTCTTTACCATACCTTTACCCAAAATTGCAGGCTTTGAGCCCCAAAACTGTTACGCAGGGCCTTCACTACCCAACACCTTCCCAAATCGCTTCACCGAGGATGTCCTAGATAATTTTGGCGGCCAAGAAACATATTCATTCACTGATGGGTTCTCTGGGTACCATGAGATCAAGATCATGCCAGAGGACCAAAGTAAGATGATGGTCGTGACTGAATGGGGATGCTTCCAGTATATGGTGATGCCCTTTGGGCTAAAGAATGCGCTGATGATATTTTCACACGTAGTCATTATGGCATTCAAAGATTTCATTCATAAATTTTTGGAAGTATAATTTTATGATTGGATAGTGTTTGGACTGGTAAAGTGCCATGTGGCAAGTTTGCATTTGATGTTAGATACATGACGGACGTACCAGATCGCACTCAATATGAAGAAATGTTTGTTTTGTGTCCCTTTTTGGATCTTGCTAGGCCATGTGGTATGCATACAAGGCTTGATGGTATACCAAGTAGATATCATGGTCATAATTAATTTGGAGGCACCGAGGAGTGTGAAATAGCTGTGTGAAACACTGGGGGATACGAGATACGATAGAAAATTCATTAAGAGCTATGCCTAGATTACCACACTGATGGAGAAACTATTGAAGAAGGACATCATGTTCTATTGGAGTGAAGAATTCTAGAAGAGCTTGGATGTGCTAAAGGAAAAAATGGTCATCGTGGTGATCCTAGTTTTCTCGGATTGGAAAAAGGATTTTCATGTGCATTTGGATGCATCATGTATTGTGCTGGGAGTAGTATTGACACAGACTGGTGAGGGGGACTTGGATCATCCTATAGTGTTCATAAGTAGGAAGTTGTCCAAAGCTGATAAAAATTATTCCAAAAAATAGTGCGAAGGATTAGCTATGGTGTACACGCTGAAATACCTGGTCAACAAGCCTACGTTGGGGGGAAAGATATGCAGGTGGTTATTGTTGTTCCAAGAGTATGATTTTGAAGTTATTTTGAAACTAGGATGCTTGAATTCTAGGTCGGATCATCTGTCGCACATTGAAATAGCAGAGGTGCCTACTAATTTGGAGGAGCGGCTACCTAACACGCAACTCTTTGTAGTGCATGTCATGGATAGTCACTTTGAAGATATTATCCACTTCCTCATGACATGAACGGCTCTGAAAGGTTATACAAGTCAACAAAAGAAGGAATTGGTAGTGCGCGTGACATATTTTTCTATCATTGCAGGACACTAATACAAAATGGGATCATATTAAGTATTGCAACGCTATGTGCCAGAGTTTGAATGAAAAATCATCGTCACTAAGGGACATAGCGGAGCTACAGGAGGTCATTATGCGGGTAAAGAAAAAATGCAGAAGATTCTACGTGCTAGGTTGTGGTGGCCAACCTTGCATAAGGATTTAAAAGCATATTGTAGGGGATGCGATGCATGCCAAAGGACCGATAGACCCTCACGCAGGGATGAGCTGTGGTTGAATCCATAAATATCATTACATCCCTTCGACTCTCGAGAAGTGGGCGATTGACTTTATAGGACCAATTTAGCCTCCAGGAAAGAAGATAGGTGCGTGATACATCATCATCATGTCTGAGTACTGAACCAAATGGGCAGAGGCACAACCTGTGAAGGATAGTACAAGCATGACAACAGAAAAATTCATCTTTGAGTATGTGCTGACAAGGTTTGGTTGTCCAAAAATTTTAATGAGTAATCACGATACACATTTTATTAATGAGACGATCACCACAATGACGGAGGAATTTCATGTTTACCATCAGAAGAGCATGCCATATCACCTGCAGGCTAATGACATGGTAGAAGCCTTTAATAAGATACTGGAAAACACACTAACAAAGGTTTGCAATGCTCAAAGGAATGACAAGGATGTGCATGTAACTGTGGTGCTATCGGCTTATAGGATGACTTGCAAGAAGTTGACTGGACAAATGCCATTCAAATTGGTTTATGGCATAGAAGCTATGATGCTGATGGAGTACATTGTACCTAGTTTGCGCATAGCAGAATTCACAAGAATGGTGGATCACAGAGCCCTGGAAGAGAGGATTGAACAGCTAACGAAACTTGAGGAGGATAAATTTCTAGCTGGATTTCATCAACAAGTTCAAAAGGAGCACGAAAAGGCGTGGCACTATAGGCACATCAAACTACACACCTTCAAGGTAATTGATCTGATTTTGTTATATGACAACAAGTTTGATGAATTTCCAGGGAAATTTAGGATGCATTGGCTGGGGCCCTATGTCATCAAGGAGACTACCGATGGTGGAGCAGCTCAGTTAGTAAAATTTAATGGAGAACCATTCCCAGGATGAGTGAATGGCAGCCGATTGAAGCCATACACTGGCGATCCGACTACATGACTACATGATGGCAGCACAGTCTTAGCCCTCTAGGTAGCTGGAAGGGTGCATAGGACTATAAAATACATTGCCCAGGTTGGGGAGCTGTGCGATTGGGGAATTGCATGGAATGAAGAAATGTCACATTGTTAGTAGAAACGCATCGAGATCTGCACTATCCAAGAAGGGACCGCACAGGGAAATCAGAAAGTGACCGTTATGGTCACTGTTCATGACTTGACAGTGGGAAAATGACCAAATGGAGCCAGGGGGTGACATTTAAGTTGGAATTTAAGGGCAAGATCTGTGAAAATATACCGCCAATCTATCATTTCTGAACAAATTTTGGGGGGAACGGTCTGATCTGAATTAAAAAATTCCTATAAATTACAGGTGGCTACCAGAGAAAAACACTTAGCATTTTGAGAATTGAGATATTAAGCTCTTAGGCACATAAGAACCCCGAGATTTTTGAAGCTCTGATAGTGAGTTCAGTGTTTGAGAAATTTCCAACATAGATGTTGGTGGGCCCTAATATTGCAGCAATAATGCTGCAACTCCTGGGACTCCCTTCTTTAATTTTATCAACCTGGTAGTTCGTAACAAACTTGGAAGCGACAGTGTTGTATGCACAAGTACTAGCTCTTGCCGCAACTATCACTTGGTCAGCTGGCACAAGTCCGCTAGGGGCTTAAGCCAACTTCTATGGGCTCTGAGAAGAAGCTTTTTAACTGATGGAGGAAAGCTAACTCAAAGAAGGTTGATCTATTTGCAAAATGAAACTGAAAGCGGAAAGGAAATGCAAACCCTAGCAAACCCTAGTTTTACCGACTAATCCTACTAGTGCAAGAAAAATGATGAAAGCTACAGAAAGAGATGCCATTACTTCTAGGAAGGTAAAATACATGTGTCTAAACTAATTCTATCGGAAGAAAACATCTTTTTGTATTTTTGATTAAGTTGTCAGATTTACCATGCATGTGCTTTCACTGTTTTTGACTGTGCAAAGGTGGATCGGTGGGAGAAAATGCTTGCAGGAAGTTGGGAAGGTTAGAAGAGATCCTAAGGGGTCCCTAGCACCCTTCTTGAGAGTTTCACAGTGATCGGATCTCAAGAAATAACTTCCATGAGCTTCTACAGGAAGTCTGCAGGGGTTCTACAGGATGTTCAGGAATTTCTACAGGATGTTCAGAAATTCCTACAAGATGTTTAAAAATTGGATTTTAGAGGATGAGTGAGTGAGGGAAGATGCATGAATGGATATGGAGATAGGTTAGGGGCCTGGAGTGACCCAGGGACTGGTGGATGGAGTGGTGAGAAGGTGTAGAAGGCTGACTTGGCTCAAAGAAGGCTGGACCAATGATTGCACAAAAAGGTAGGGTTACATGGGCAAAAGGATAGATTGTGAGACGAGGAACCTAGCTAGGAGATGGAACGGATGGCTCTGATGAATCTTAGGTGGATGAAAGAGTGGTAGAGATGCTCTGCACAGTGTACATTCAACTGAATCAACAAAGTCTTGCAAGTAATCAAAGTCCTAGCTAATCTAATCTAACTAACAACAAAGTGAATGAAAAATAGCTTTATTTGAAAGAAAACCATGTATATCAGCTATGCAATAAAACACTTTAGAGATCTGAACACATAACTAACTTCTGTAAATGAAAACAATACACTAAGAATTGCATGGTAGAGCAAAACAGTGTTTTTGTTGGCAGCAATGTCACCTTTTTCCCAGCTCACGATCCCACTGAGGGAGAGGTGAGATCAGAGGTGCTTGATGGCCTTTTTCTAGAGATATTCCTTGTTACTAATCTATCAACTAAATATGAATATGAAAAGCTACTTTAAACATAAAAAAAACAACCTAAATAACAAACCAATATTTAAATCTAAATAGTAGATTTTATTCTAAGAATGCAGCAAAGACACATGAAAGTAAACAAAGGAAGTACTGGGCACTTGAGATGGGCCCAACCATAAGAGCTACAGCCTCCTAAGAGAGATTTAGAGCTGGTGCAAAGGTGGATTCATCTTTATTGAGCAAGAAAAGAAGAATTACATCAAAACTGTCCACAAGGAAAACTTGAAAATGTGTTGAAATACTGAGCTAAACTATTGCCTAAAGAAAGACTAGAATCGAACTACAAACTAGCTAACTTCTGCCTACAAAGTGACTAACTACTTGCTAACCAAAATGAGGCCCTAAGCCCTCTTATTTATACAAATTGAGGACCCCAACAGTCCTCTTAAACTTTAGGGACTCGACTGCCAAAACTTGTAGTTAACAACAGTCCTACTTAACTTGCTTGGCTGCCCTTGTGATAATTGATGTGGTGGCCCTTGAACTCTGAGCTGATGGTGGAGAATTCGAGGTAAGGGCTCATAAATGAAGGGGACACCTTCCTACAAATCCTCTCTCTTGTTCCTCCACGAATTTGGCTGCCAAGTGCTCATTAAAACCTTTAATTTTGTCTCAAGATTAACCAAAAACACTGCACAAAGCACCCATTAGATTTGTTGGCATAATGGCTAACCCAATTCACTCTATTAGCATAAATATAATAAAAAACATGCAATAAACTAATGAGAATGGTGGATTAAGTCGAATTAGGAGGTTGAATGAGGCCATATAATTATCCATTTTTGGGGCTCATCATCACCTCCTACTGAAAGTGTTGCTCATCCTCTGAGCAACTAATCTATCTCTTGATCTTTGATGGCCCTGGGGGCCTCTCTACCATGCCAAGTTTCTAAAGTGATGTCCTCTTCTCGGTCATGAAACCATGCTTTTCTCTCTGCTTCTTTCCACTGCCTGTGCTCCTTTTCTTGTAGCAGTTTTGTTAAAGCCTCAACCTTAGCCTGCAGCTTGCCCTCTCTCTACCGTTCATCAAATGTTTCCTTGTCTTTCCTTCTTCCTGTGATTGTTTGGCCACCTTTTCCTCCAATTTCTTGGTCTCTCTTAGCTTAGCCCGAGTTTCCTATAGAGAATTCTCAGCTTCATATAGAACCGTCTTTGAGTCCATCATCTTAATTTGCTCTCTCTAGGTGAAGGATTTTGGCTTCCTCATTCATAGATGATGGATCTCTTTCAAGGAGACTCTTCATTTTTGTTTAGCTGTGGTGTCCTCAATTGTAATTGGCTCCTTTGACTGTGGCTTAGGTCTGCCCACTTTTATCTGTGTGCTCCTTTTTTACTTTAAAGTACATGGAGGTTTACCTCTTTCTTTTCCTTTTTGGTCTTGGAGGTGTGCTAATGGTGGCAAGCATGGCTGTTGCCTCCCTGGCCAAAATCTCAGGCGATTTTCCCTTTTTGTTCCTCTGTTTCTAGACTTCCTGTAGAAAGTCTTGTGCTGACTGTTTTCTGTCTTCCTGTAGAAACTGCTTTTTGGCTTCCTGTAGAACCTGTCTTCACTATTTCGGTCTGCTTGGCTGTGGGTGTCTTGCATTTTCAGCTTCTGTGTGGTTTCCTTGGTTGTGATAACTTTCATTTGGGCTTTCTTGGCCTTTTTTCTTCCCAACCTTTTTCTTTTTTTTGCCCTCTCTGTTTTTGCTGTTGTGTCCTTTTTTTGTCTCATGCTCAGCGGTCATGTCAAATTCCTCTTTTTCCTTCTATTCTTCCTCTGTTTTACCCTCTGCTTGAATGTCTTGTGCTCCCTCATCAATGTTCTTTTCAATTTCTTTAGTTGGCATGGTGTTGAGTTTGTTTTCTAACCAAAAAAAGGAAAATTGTTCATGGAAACAGTCATTTCACTGCGACAGAGGATAGCTGAATTTTATTCTTTTTCTAAGACCAAATAAGGAATTCTTCATGCTCCTTACAACATCAAATGACAACAATTCCCTTGTGTTAAAACTGCTATCACCTAGAATTGGTCTGTCTGTTTATGAAAGAAATTTTTTTACAGAGCAGAGCATAAGGACATTGATTTTTTCCAACACACTGATAGATATGTAAATTCAGGTTTTTCCACACACACAGGTCAGTTTCTACTGCTGCATGTCTTCTTTGCAAGGGAAATTTTTTATTTTCTTTTTTAAAACTGATGAGGAGATTTCAGATGCAGAGGAAAAAAATGGGTAAACTCAGTGAATCATGCAAGCAGACTTCCATTGTTCTTAATCCATAGGCAGACTTCTCACTCTCATTTTTCAATTTGATGTCATTTTCAATTCACCATTTTGCACCAACAAATCATGCACAACAAAGTTTCCTTGATCCTACCTCATTTGGAGCTTGAAATTCGCTGAAAATCACAGGTTTTCTTTTGCATGGTTGTTTTCTACGTTTCCTGTAGAAACTCCTGTAGAGTGCCCCTGCGCCTCTGAGCAAGCCTGATACGCAATAGAATCTTCGAAGATAGGTAGAGAAACTGGTGGAGGATGACTAGTTAATCATTTTGTGCAAACTTCAGTTGAGGATGTGGCAAGTGCAAATCAACAGCAGTTTGTGAGTTTCAGTCGAGCGTTCTTTAATTGCTGCGTGACTTGTGGTGAGGTGGAAAAAATGTGCGCTGGCCCATGCAGACGACAGTGTTATGATGAAATATATGTTCTCTTCTTGTTAATCAGTTGCACTGGAGTTCAAACGACCAACACTACCTGCTTTTTTTTTTCTTTTTTTTTTTAATTTCATGTGAGTTGTCTAACACGTACGCTGCATGATTCCTGGCTGATTGCTAGAGAATTACACAAGCAACTATTGGCTTAATCCCACCACTTCATTCGTTATGCACTTTCGAATCATATTGATGCAAATAGAGGAGCTGGTTTAGACACATACCTCTAATTCGAATGGTTACTGTGAGGTGTTGTGGCTTTTCATTTGCTGCATGCACTAGTTTTTGTGGTTGCATGATGGCTTGGTGGCTAATTCATGGATATTTTTTCTTGTGCAGGTATCCTTTGTCTGGATCCATGCTGTAGGAGCTGGCTTCACGTTCAGATCTGCACCCTCAAGCTGTTGTTGCTGAATTTTCACAGGACCGAAACTTGTTTTCGCCATTGCTCCCGAACGATAGATTGGATTGATCTAAAACTTGCTAAGCATATTCCTATCATCATTATGCACCTCCCATAGAAAAATCGAAATCAATGGATGCACAGATTTCGAGGAAAACAGGAAATGGCTGAAGATTACAGAGATCAATTTCTTGGAAACCGTGCATTGGAATTAGCTGAAACTGCTTGGGTAGGTTACTATCACCCATATGCACCTCCCCATGAAACAGGTTTTGAAACAAATACACGGATATGGAAAAAATGGAAAAATGGCTGAAGTTGATGGAGGCTGATTTCTTAGAAACCGTGCACCGGAATTGGCTGAAATTTCTTGGGCATGTTGCCATCATCCCTATACAACTCCCTATAAAACGGTTTTGTAAATGAATGCACGGTGTTCAAGTTATGGAAAAAACAAATTATGTTCTATGTATTTTTTTCTTCAAAGCATTCTGCAAGTTTTTGCATGGAAATAAAAATTGAGCTTGGGCTGTGATGCATGCATGGAGATGATGGAGGAGGAGTCTGAAAATTGCAGGAAGACTTCTGAACCCTTGAGGAAGCTATCATGTTCGCCAAACTACCTTTTTGCAATCCATTTTTAGCTTCTTGTAGTTTCTACAGGAACTTACTGTAGAAAACACAGTTTTCATAAAAGAAGCACAATGAGGTGGAAAAAATGGTGGAGAAAGGTGAGGGATGGAAACATGGATGTGTGCTGGCCTCATGGACATATTCTCAGCCTTCGGGTCCTCTTCAGAGATCAATTTGACTTTTTTGTAAGCTTCCTGTAGAAGACACAGAACTTCCTGTAGAAAACACAGTTTTCATAAAAGAAGCACAAAGAGGTGGAAAAAATGATGGAAAAGGGTGAGGAATGGAAACATGGATACTTGCAGGCCTAACCAATAGATTCGAAGCTTTAGATTCCCTTCCAAAATCAAATTTGGCTCGCCTGAAGGTTCTATAGGATGTTTCCTGTAGAAATACAGAACTTCCTGTAAAAACGACTGTAGCTTCTTGTAGAAGGCCCAAAAATTCTTGTAGAAGGTCCAATCTCAACCCGAATGTGACCAAATCCTAGGAGAGGTGAGTGGCCATAGAGGGGGTGTCCTTGAGCCTGGTACGGACCCCTATCCTCATTTTGCGCGCCCCTTTTTTCTGCAAAGTATTCATTGCAATCTGCAATTTTTTACAGAGATTAGTCCTGATTTCTCTTTTTCTTTTTTCCTTTATTTTTGTTGAAAACAACTAGGGCGTCTCATGGAGGTTTTCACCCTAATTGCCTGCCCTGGGTGCCTCCAAGGGAGGTTTTCACCCATGCATCTTCTTCTCTTTTTATTTTTTTATTTTTTTATTTTTATTTTTTCTTTCTTCCAACCCATTGACTGCCTCATGGAGGTTTTCAATCAATGAGCCAATCTAAGGCACCTTCGAGGAGGTTTTCACCTTAGATTTTTCCTCTTATTTCCATTTTTTTCATTTTTTTTTTTTTTTT